>CAOLHI010002455.1:0-254106 GCA_948474755.1 Ctenosaura bakeri | reverse complement strand
TGATGATTTGTGAGTTTCTCCAACCTCTGCCCCTTCGCCTACTTCAAATGTTTCTTTTCCAAGAGAAACTTCCCTCTTGGTGGCTCTCTGATCAAGCTATGCTTCTGGTCCTTGTCTTCCACCAGCTGCTGCCTGGGCAGCTAAGGACAGCTCCTAGTCCAGTTTCTCAGTGTAACAAACCCTCTGAGATGTCCTACACGCAACCAAGAGGGGAGATGGGCAAGAGAGTGGAAGTATAGGGCCACCATGCAGACTCCTTTCCCTCTCCTTTCTCTGACCTGGTTTGGACTCTATGTGCCCACTGTCCCCACCATTGCCTCTGCCCCCTTCCTGTAAACACACACTTTTTGATATTTGTGATTTGTCTACTTTTGTAGGGGTCCTGTGTCCCTAACCATAGGGAATGTGGAGGGCTGACTTTGCTACAGTTATGAAAGCATGATAGATGCAAAATAGTTTGGTAGTAGATTGTCTTATATTCTGTTTAAACTGAATTATAAAACTGAGTTTTAATAGGACAAGACTAGTGGAAAAAGGTATGCCCTGCTCCCTTTATACGCCCAGAAGATTTTCATGTGACTTGCTTTTGTAAAAAGACTTCTCAACCTAAAACTGATAAAAGAGGAGGCTGTGTGGGTACAACATAAATTGAAAAAATGTTTTCAGGGTGAAAGTATAGCTCTTCAGGTTCCATGTCCAAACTGGTACCATCCACCTTGAACTAAAAGACATGATTGTCTAATTGTTGACAGACAGTACAGTTGTGAACATGTCCGATCTGAAACAGGGTTATAACTGAAAGTATGGCTTTGTAGTTCTTCGGTTCTGCTGAATATAAGACAGGACTTCCAGGAATCAGAAGGAATATAAGACAGTTAGGACTTCCAGGAATCAGAAGGATCTCTGGCGCCAGAATCTAATATAAACTCCTGCATGGTAGAGAAATCAATAAATACGGCTTGTACAGTTTAAGTGCAAGCTCCTGTGTGGTTGGTTTCAAATATAATCAGTTCCTGTTGCTCTTTGGTGTGTTTCTTGAGCAAGTTCACAACAAACAGACCAAAATAATAACTTACCACATGGAAGGGAGCATTCCCTAAAGAGAAAATGCATCATTTTGATGAGATTAGTGATTAAATGTTTAAAGTGTTAGGTAGCATGGTGATGGGAATAGTAAGAGCCTTATCTTTACCGCCGTAGCATTCTCATTAGCAACATATAGTTGCTAATACTTAATCTTTGCTGTCCTGTTATCACTAAAGAGACAAGTACCAAAGGAGGAAGAATTGTTTTTCATAAAAGGAGCACACTGTACTGAAACACCAGTTCTGTGTCTATCTGAAGCATCTGGGTTGGATTAGCATTTGCCAGTTGACTATTGCTACCAAAGAGAGCTTGTGATGTACTTTTTTTTAGAAGTTGGTATTGTATTTTTTTAAAATAAGAATTTTGTTTTGAATAACTTAAAAGGCCTGCAGAATGAAGAACACTAGTTCTGATTTTTCAACTGAAGTGACAGTCTAATACTAAATGCAACAATGAATGGTTTGTTTTGTTCCACAGCCTTGTTCTAAAAGAGGAAGCTTCAGACTACCTTGAGCTGGATACAATTAAAAACTTGGTCAAGAAATACTCACAGTTCATAAACTTCCCTATATATGTGTGGAGTAGCAAGGTAAGTACTTTAAATACAATTGACATTTTAACTATTTTTCTTATTATTTGTATCAGAGTAGCAGCTCTGCTTGTAGAAGAGTAGTTACCACAAGAGGTTGTTCTTACCAGTTTAGCACAAGAACATACAATCCACATAAGTATGATTTGGAGAGCAAGGTTCTGGTTGAGCAAATGAGACTACAGAACAAGAATCCACTTTTTTTATTCTGCAGCGTAACCTAAAGACTTGGAATAACACAGCAGATTAGTTTCACTCTTAAGTAGACCAAGTCCGCGTGGGCTATGTTCGTATCACCTATGTGCAAAGTTACAGGAGCCCTACCTCTTTCATAGAGGCTCAAGTACTACACTTGTGAGAAAATTCAGAAACTAGAGTGTAACAAACACATACTACTGAATAGTGTAAATTAGCATATGAGTTTTCTGGTGCATAGAATGTTTATAGCTATATTTTCTAAGAGCCAGCATAGTGTAGTGTTTTGAGCATTAGACTGTGACTAGGGTTAGAATTCCCACACATTCATGGAAACCCACTGAGTGATCTTGGGTAAGTCACATTCTCTCAGACTCAAGAGGAAGGCAAAGGCAAACCCCCTTTGAACAAATCTTGCCAGGAGAGAATTCTGTGATAGGATTGCTGTAAGTGAGAACCACTTGAAGATGCACAACAACATAGACTAATAAGTTCGGTTGACGTTTTCATGATGAACTCAACTGATATATCAAACTAGATTGCTCTGACAAAATAAGTGAGCTTAGCTTGAAATGTTTTTGCAGACTGAAACTGTGGAAGAACCTATTGAGGATGAAGGTGAAGAGGCAAAAGAGAAAGATGAAGCAGACGATGAAGCTGCAGTGGAGGAAGAGGAAGAAGAGAAAAAGCCAAAAACTAAAAAGGCAAGAGCAACACTTCTACTTCAGTGGAGCTGCCACTTAAACCTGGCTCAATCTAAATAAAATAAATCATGGACTATGTTTTCTACTACCACTTAGAAAATTTGTTTGCTTTTGTTTTCTGTTGTAATGTCAGCATTGTCTGCAAGTAAAGTGGGATATAAATGTAGCAGAGGTATGATTTTATATAACAAAGATTTGGTGTACCATTAACATATTGGGAAGCTGCTACCTTTTCTGTTGATTTGAAAGTACTGAATGTGGAAACACTGATGAATATTCTGTGAGATAAATGATTCTGGAAATACTTTACAGGTTGAGAAAACCGTCTGGGACTGGGAGCTCATGAATGATATCAAGCCAATTTGGCAGAGGCCCTCTAAAGAAGTGACAGAAGATGAATACACAGCTTTCTATAAATCATTTTCTAAGGTGAGCTGGCCCTTGTATCTTGAGACTAGTATTAACACATTGCAGTTAAAGTCCATAGTGTTAACAGGGATGGTGGGGGATAAAATGTTTCTTGGAATACAACAATTGTGGTGAGCTCATCTTCAGGAAAGATGAACAAACATAAGGGGCATCTGAAACAAATAGAGTAGTTTGCATGCCTTGGGAATATTTGGACACTTTAAAGAAAGAGTTCTGGCAGGAATGAGGGAAGCACTAATATGAAATCAGTTTCTTTTTGTCTTTGATGAAGTGAAAACTTACTACTGATTTTTTTTTTTTCCTTGCAGGAGCCTGATGATCCTATGACTTATATTCATTTTACTGCTGAGGGAGAAGTGACATTCAAATCCATTTTGTTTGTTCCCAACACTGCACCACGTGGCTTATTTGATGAATATGGATCAAAAAAGAGTGATTTCATAAAGGTAAAAGAAAGGGGGGAAAAAAGTGTAAACTCTTTTTTAGCAAGGAAAGTTGAAGGAATAAACTTGTCAAATTTATTCTTTTACAGCTTTATGTCCGGAGAGTATTCATCACAGATGATTTCCATGATATGATGCCCAAATATCTTAATTTCATCAAGGGTGTTGTAAGTATCTGCATTACCAACGTTCACTGACCTCTTGTGGGCCCATTTTCTCAGTAAACCTTTTCAAATGCCCCCCTTTTAAATTACAGGTAGACTCAGATGATCTTCCTCTAAATGTATCTCGTGAGACTCTCCAGCAACACAAACTGCTAAAGGTATGCATTTGGGCTCAGTTTTAACTAGGTCTTCCTGTGATTTATATACTATGATTTTATAACACGGATTGTACAGTATACAGTAACTAAAAGACAGGGTCTGTGGAGTTTCTCATTCTTGTCTAAAATCAAGATCAGAATTTGCTTCCTTTAACTGAAAGATGAAGTCATCAACAATCAGTCTGTTTTCTATCAAAGACAGCGGGATGTGGGTCAGTGCAGTCCTCATTCCCCCAAGTAGTCCAACTACCAACTTCTTCCCAGTTTTAGGAGGCTGCAGTTGAAGGAAAAAGGAAAAATGCAGTTTCTTCTAGGAGCTGGTTGTCATGTGTTAAGTGGACAAAATATGTGCAGGAATACACAACTGTGAGCATTGTATGTTGACTGAAGTTACATTTTATTTCATTGTTGGTTCCTAAATTCTCTCAGTACTGTAGGTGTTCTAAATGTTACCAGATTGTCATCCTTGTCCTCATTTATTTTCTTGTATTTTAGGTTATCAGAAAGAAACTGGTCCGCAAAACACTTGATATGATCAAAAAGATTGCTGAAGAAAAATACAATGAAACATTCTGGAAAGAATTTGGCACAAATATCAAACTTGGAGTAATTGAAGACCATTCAAATCGTACACGTCTAGCTAAATTGCTTCGTTTCCAGTCTTCGCACCATGAGAGCAATCTTACTAGTCTAGACCAATATGTAGAAAGAATGAAAGAGAAACAAGACAAAATTTATTTTATGGCTGGCTCAAGCAGAAAGGAGGTAAAATATGGTTATTCATTACTTAGTCGTTCCATTGCTGTGGTAGTCTTTGCTATCCAGAAAGATGGTGGCAAATCTCTCTTCAGAATTAAGATTAGTGATGCTGAATAGATGTGGTTAGCATAAGTTAAATAGCTTGTTCCTCAGCATTTGGAATTTTGTGTTATATTCATGGTTTGAACTTGCTTTGTAGGCTGAATCTTCACCATTTGTGGAACGGCTTCTGAGGAAGGGTTATGAAGTAATCTATTTGACAGAGCCTGTAGATGAATATTGCATTCAAGCTCTTCCAGAGTTTGATAATAAAAGGTTCCAGAATGTTGCTAAAGAAGGAGTGAAATTTGAAGAAAGTGAAAAATCAAAAGAAGCCCGTGAAGCTTTGGAAAAAGAATATGAACCCCTTTTAAATTGGATGAAAGATAAAGCTCTAAAGGATAAGGTACATACTGACAAGTTCGGTATTCTTCCAGTAATACATTGTGCTGTGCTTGAGTTAACGTATTTTTTCTTTCTTTTTTTAGATTGAAAAAGCTGTGTTGTCTCAGAGGCTAACTCAGTCACCATGTGCTCTTGTGGCTAGTCAGTATGGATGGTCTGGCAACATGGAAAGAATCATGAAAGCTCAGGCTTATCAAACTGGCAAAGACATCTCTACAAAGTAAAACTTTAATTTTTTTACAAGTGCTTTCTAGATACTGTGTGTCTGGGTTGCTTGTTCATGGCTAGCTAATTCTGTGCCTACCAGTGGTCTTTGTACAAAGTACTCTCTGTTTGCACTGCATCTAGATGGGAATTTGCAGTTGTGGTTTCCCTCCATGTCCCTTTGTCTGCACACTACCCCAAGTTGTTTTCCAGAACAGCTGTTTGACCGATTCATACCCCCGCCTTTGGGAGACACAGTTGACCATTTTATCCCATTTTGGGCTTCCTAGGGTCTATTAGGCCTTTGCAAGACAGTACAATACAGAAAGTTTGGGGTCACATCTGAACTGTTTTTTTAATAGTTCATCTCAACTAGAGGAAAATACTTACTCGCTGATTTCAATCTGTTACATGTAGTTTAGGACTAATGTCTTAAAGACCACTTAAAGACCTTCCACTGGTGAAGGGTCATAGTTGGATGTTGTAATGTCTAAATTCTGTCTTAGGTTTTGCACTTGGGATGCATTCCGGTGCATACTTTACTGTGAGCAAATCCCATTAAAAATGGTGGGATGACCTTCTGACTGTGTGAGCATATCACTATGATGCTATATTACCTCTTAACTACAAAACTATTTGAAGTGACTGAAATTCAATCGCAGTAACATATTCTTAAATGTTTTCCTCCATCAGTTACTATGCAAGTCAAAAGAAGACATTTGAAATCAACCCTAGACATCCTATCATAAAAGATATGCTCAGGCGTGTTCAGGTAAGAAACTTTTGAGGCATTGGTGTTCTGTTCTGGTACTAAGTTCAACTCTGCCGTACTTCCAAACATAAAAACTTGAAGCTGTATCAAAGGAACTTTAATAGAACTAAATACTGGGGCAGTGTATTAATACTTTTTGGGCTACTTAAATACAGATCCATTGGCAATCTGGGGATTCTTAGACAAAGTATATTTTTGTTGTGCTAAACAATTCGGTCTTCTTTAACAGGAAAATGAAGATGATCAAACAGTTGCAGATCTTGCTGTGGTTTTATTTGAAACTGCTACACTAAGGTCAGGATATTTGCTACCAGATACAAAGGAATATGGAGAGAGGATAGAAAGAATGCTTCGTTTGAGTCTGAATATTGACCCAGAAGAAAAGGTTGGTCAAAATTTTAAATATGTGGTTGATCATTGCAAAGTAGTAGTTCAATTCATAGCCTCGTTGTCTGCTTTTCTAAAAGCACTATTTCTTAAAAGTTGAAAAGGCCCAAGTCATAGTTTTTACAGCTTTACATTTTGTATTGGTGGTAGTACGAGTGAACAAGAAGTACTTTGAATATACTGGTATATTGGGGGGTGGTTTTTACTAAAATATCTTGTCTTTGAAAGGTGGAGGAGGAACCTGAAGAACCAGAAGATGCTGCTGAAGAGGCAGAGCAAGAGGAAGAAGTTGATGCTGATGAAGAGGCTGAAGACAGTGAAACAGAGAAAAAGGTCAGTGTATTTGAGAAAGATAACAGGGAAACTTAATTAGGTTGTCTTTTAATGCCAACTCTGTTGCCTCCCACATGGGAAATATAAATATTCCATAGACTTGGCCTCAAATGGAATTAAGTCTTCAAATTTCCAATATTTGTGTCCAACACCATGTTGGGAGCTTGCTACTATCTAAAACAGTAGTTTATCTTAGCTGTTCATTGTGCATAAAAATCATCAGAAAAATACAATAGAACCACAGTTATACTGACCAAATTTTTGTTACTTTACTTTGCAGAACTGATGTTCAACAAGACTTAGATTCTGTGGTGGTACATCTTTAGTATTATTAAGAGACAGAAGGATTATGTCTTTTTTCTCTCCAAAGAACACATTTCACACACACACCTCTCCCAGCAATATATCCTTGAATTTCTCATAACATTCTTCTTGGTCTATTGTGTTTTACTTTAGTTGCATTCATTAGACTTATGCAGTTTTTGCTGTAGCAGTTGACAGTGCAGTAGGCAAATACAGTAAAAACTTGGCAGACTAGTAGCAATAACACTCTTGAGGATTGTGCCTGACCTTACTTTGTAGAGAGTATGTGCTAGTGTCTTAAAGCTTTTGACTTAACTATTTTCTTTGTCTTTTGCAGGAGCCCACAGATGTAAAAGATGAATTGTAAAATGCACTCTCACAGATAGTATCCTGTGTCTCGGATGAAGCAGGAATGTGAACTAAATTTGTTTCTTTTTCACTGTAAAATGTTGGGGGGAGGCTTAGGGTTATGGGCAGAAGAAGGATTTTTTAAGTTGCATTTTTTAAACATTCCTCACGATGTAAATTTGTACTATTTAACTGACTACTTGGTGTAAAATCTTGTCGTGTACAAAATTAAAATGTTCACACCATTAGCTGAATGGGACATTCAAGTACTCATTTATTTGAAAGCAAACAATCTGTTCCATTGTCTCCTGTAGCAGGAGCCAGTGGATGGGGAAAGTGAAATTTTCTTAAAACGGGGATTGTCTTAGAGAAGATGGTATTAAATAATTTATAATTTGAATGGGGTCACTTTTGTGTTTGAAGTTCTTAAAGAGTCTTGGATTCTCTTCAAGAAGAATGAAATCAGAAGGCTGGGAAGTATTTGCACATTTAGTTATGGTAGCATCATCCTGTTTCCATTAGCTACTCAGCACCTTGAGTAGGATAAATAGTGTTAAACCCCTGTGTTTGGGTAGAGGTAATTGCTTGCTGAAAATAATAGTACATTTTTTGTTTATTTAATAAATAATTGAATGGTTCCTGATTCTCCTCGTATAAGGCAGCATATATGAATTTAGTACGGGCAAGCCTAAGCTTAACACTGGCCTATGATCAGTTTCACTTTGTCTTATTTGCTGGTGCTAGAGGTGACAAAACACATCATGCCAGAATGCAGCATACTGGGCTGAGGGGAATTTGATATAAGAGTGATGTTCATGGTGCTTGTCCTTTGGTGGTACTTTTGAGGGCCGCCCCAGCAACACTACAAAAATGAACAGAAACAATGTTTCTCACATAGCATCTTCATGCTGACAAGTGCTTTCATTTGTAAGGAAGTGTATACACTTTGCCTTGCTGACAGGAGGTGTTACACTAATGCAAGCAAATGATTCTGCGTTAGGTGCAGAACAGATGACTAGAAAGCCATGGCTTCAGATTCCCCTGAGTAATTGCATAACTATAGGCCAGTTGTTCCCCTCTCAGCATAATCCACTGAAAAAATTTTCATAATAAAATGTGGAAAAGGAAATTGTCCTGAGATTCTTGGAGAAAGCACAGGAAACTTAACGGATTTGCACAGACCACAGTGGGCAAATTCTGTAGCATGCCTCAAGCAGAACAATCATCTTTATTTCTAATTCAGGTTTCTTGTCGTACAACAGTTGGACATTGTGCAATGCTTTTCTGTAAATGGATCACACCTGCATGCCTGATGGCGGCGTCTTACTGCATTGGCTGATGGAGAAATAAAACTTGACTACAACAGTGTTACCAAGAATACTGCACTTCTATCATCCTTACAATAAGCTTTCAAATTTTTTATAAGCTTTATTCAAAAGTTACTATTGTTTTCCTCATCATAATTACAGACTTGGCAAAATCCAGCTACTTGATGCCTTGGTTTAAGAAACACTTATCTCTGATACTGGTATTATTTGTGCTCATCAGTTACTGTTCCTTAGTTTTTTTGGAAACTTGCCACAGACCAGCAGCTTATAAAATAGCGGCTTAGCTCATACTTCAAGCATGTTTTTTTGTCAGATTGTGTGACAAAATACCCACCATTCTAAGTGGGTAGGGGTTTATAGAAGGAAAAATCTTTCAGAAGCTGTTGTATGTTTCATCGTGCTCACCAAAGACACAGATAGATGGTGGCTTTGTCAATAAGACATTCCTCTTTCCAGATGTTTTGCATACTATTTCATGGAAAATCCCCTTTCCTGTGGAGTCCCCAAGAAGTGAAGCTGGTGTGCTCCTCCTGAAGTAGTTTGTAGAAGGGCAAACCAAGTGTTATCCCTTATGTCTGACAATGGTTATATAGGCCCAAAAATCTGCAGTTAAGGCTATTACTTGGGTACAGTGCAATACTGACTCAGCAGCAATTCTTGCAGAAATAAGTCAACTCATATGATATGGTTAGCAGGTAATGTTCTTTATTATCCATAAGTTTGAACACAAGCTCTGGATGGTCGGGAGAAGCAATCCACTACATTTGGGTAATTGCTTGTACACCAGCATATGTAGCAGGAGTTTCCAAGCCAAAAGGTCTAGTTATATACATTGGTGTGCAAGGAATAATCTAACCGTAGTGGATTGCTTCTCCAGCCACCCAAGAATGACTACTCACAATAAGAACTAGGGATGGATGGGACAAATCCAGAATCTTCCAGATCCCAATCCCTGGAAGGTTCTGGGAATCCACAAATCTCGAATCTTTTGAAACCCTTTTTAAAAAAGGGTTTAAAAAGCAAAGCAAAGAGCACTTACTGAAAAGTGTTTTTGAAGCAGAGTTTGACAAGTCTCAAGTCCTGCAACAAGGAAGACACTTTAAAAAAAAATAGCCTCTACTCCTGCAAGGGACTTTCAAGTCTCTAGTTCAGTCTCAATAATTCCCAATCCCTACCCTCAGTCTCAAGTCAAAAGAATAGCGATTATTACTTTGCAGAGGAAGGTAGCTGTGAGCACAGGCAGCCTCCTGCGCATAAGCACAGCTTTATGCCACAATTTTTGCAAGCTCGGGCCCGCCGGCCAGTCAGGCTGTTGGCAGGCCCAGAGGCACCAATTTTTAAAAACTATTTGGTGCATTCAAAAGATTTGCTTCGCCTATTTTGGCACGGAGGTTTGGATTCACAAATCTTGAATCTTTGCCAAGGAGCCAAGGATTCAGTTGGCCCATCCCTAGTAAGAACCAACTTCTCATTCTTTAAAAATATATGCTTACACGCTTGCTTTCTGCAGAGCCCCTTCCAAGAAACAGATCATTGCCCATATAAACCCATTTTCCAGACCAGCCATTGATTACAGCAAAGCTTAAGAAGTCTCCTCCAAGAAAGTGTCACTGAGGCAAACACGGAAATGTCCTGCTCTACATCCTTCTGAGTCTTCTGGTTCAGTAGACACTTGAGCTTAAGGTATGAGAGTGATCTGAGAAACCAGTTTCCAAGGCAACCTATCCCCCCCCCATGTATCGCAGGTAGTTTCCATTTACCATGAAATCAGGGATGTTTGAGGTAAAGTCCAGTAACTGCAGGGCAGCAGATCTGGAAAAGCTGCCCTAAGCTACACTGAACCTAAATTACTTACAATGGTTAAAAATTAAATACTATCTCCAAAGCTACAGCTGAAGTATGCTGTACTCATTCTCATGTAACCGATCAAAGAGATGTATTTCATACCAGCCGTTGATTCTGAACCATCTTGAAGTTCAGCCACTGTAGCATGTACTTGTTTGTCTATGGGGCTCTGAGGCATGAATGATGGCAGAGAGGTCTCCATACTCCACAGGAGGGATGTGGGTGGTACCAGCAGTTGTAATGAATATAAGGCACTTAAGGGCAATCAGAAAATAAACTCACGTTTAATTAAAACATGGAAGTGATTGCATTATCTGAAGATCTGACTGCAAGTCCAGAATAGCACTGGATTTAAAGGCCACAGTATTTGGACTCTTCAAAAAAACACCTAACAACTGTAGTTGTGACCAGAAAGCATTGTCCAGTTGTACAAGTTCAGTTATAAATAATAAAGTGAAGGGATGGAGGGATGCAATCTTTGCAGTCACTGTTGTGAAGACTGGACCTGCTGATTTTTTTCTTTGAGACCCAAGAGTTCTGTTCTGAGTTCTCCAGGCTTAGGAGGAACTTCCGGTACTGTCTGTAAAATAAACCCCACAAAAATAAATCTGTCAGATGAACATCCATATAAAGGTGATCAAATTGTTGTTCTTCAGCAGCTCATCTAAGGTCCAGAAACCAAACCTAATTGCCCCTATTCTGCTCTTGAACAGTGAAAAAAAAATTAAGTTCTGGAAGGAAAGAGTGGATGTGAGAGCCACCAGTGGGCTTGGATTTAGGGGGTCCAGATTCTAATCCTGCCCCAGCCACAAAATTTGCCAGGTGACCTTAAACCAATCAGCCTGACCTCAGCAGGATAATTGTGAGGATAAACTGGGAAGGAAGAAGAATCAGGTACACTGTTTGCAGCTAGATGGAGGAAAAGAGGGATTTAAGTACTGCTACTTTCTTTTCCACAACACCCACTCTGAGCTACACCACATGCCAGAGAAGACAAAAGTAGGCCAATGTAATATATTAAGTATGCTACCTTGCACATCCTTCTGACGCAAAAAGTGGGATACAAATCGATGTCTCTTTATTTACAAACTGCTAATTGAGAAAACATTTGGGCAAACCAAAAGTTCAAAAAAAGGTTTGGGCAAAAAGTTTTAAACATCTCAGATAAACACCATTTGGTCAACTTTTCTATACAGATCAACCTCAGCCTTTTCTAGGTGTTATCCTGTTAAAACATTGCATTATATTGCTAATACTCTTGTCTGAAAGATGCTGGAGAGGTTGTGAGGTGTAACGTATGTGAATTCATTGTTCTTCAATTTTGGAATGAGAGCCTTTCCTGGAACAGTCAAATGATAAGGCAATATACACAGTTTCAAGACATTTTATTAATTCTGTTGATCTTTGATGTGGGCAATACAAATTTACCACATAACCAATTAATCTTTATAATGCTAGGTGTCACTTCAGTTGAGATACCAAAGATTCAGTAGAGAGTTTCTCAGTCAGGATGTGGTTAAATAGGCAATGGTGGGCTGCCTTAGAAGAAAAAATAACTTCTCATATTTGGCTAAACAGAGAAAAAATCTAAATGAAAATCTGGTCCCCATTCATCAACTACATTACAGATCATCTATCTGTATGAGGTCTACCATCATTTCATCTCAAGCAGTGGAATAATAGACTATGATCTCTGACTGCTTTTGCTACGTACATGGTGACTGATCACTGAATTCTGTTGTAAACATAGAAAGGGTGGGTGTGAGGGTAATTAAAATCAATGTATAGCTAAAATTCAAAAATAAATTAATCCCAAAACCTAAAAAAATCAGTGTCTCAGAAACCAAAATTTAAAAATGGCAGAAACATCACTTACAAGATCAGGCCTGTAATATCTATGGACAACTTCTGCACCAGCAAACATAGCTAACATACTTGCAGTCAGCGTTTTCAAGTAGCGAGGCCAAGGTACTCCTGCAGGCATGGTGAAAAGAGGTCAGGAACTAAAACCCAAATTAGAGAGGAAGAGAAGAGTCAATAATTAAGAAACGTGTTTTTCATACCAGGGAATTTGAACCCTAGATAAGAAATTGGGTATAAGAAAGGTGAAGGAAGAATATAGAGAATTAGGTCCCACATTAGAAGAAAGGTGGAAGATATAACTGTGAAAAATAATAATGAAAAAGAGGGCTGAGGGTGTTCTGACAGAACCAGCACTGTGTGTGCAATACGGAACAGCAAGAGATACTGAAAGCAAAGTATGGCCAGGCCTTGGCTAGCACATTATCAGGAATTAAAAATTCAATTTGTCATAACATTATATAGTGCCAAGAATATGTCACACCAAATTCATACTACAGAGATGGCACTGCAAAGATATTTGGATCTCTTGATTTTATGGATCAGAAAGGATGCCAACCTGACAAAACAGTCCAGCCCTCAAAAGCTCCTGCCACAATCATGCAATATGCTTTTAAGCTAGAACAGAATTTCTTGTTTATGCTGCAACAGACCATGTGCCTGAAGCAAGAATGTAAGGCCATAATCTGAGAAATCATAATCTTAAACCTATTGGTTAGGAACGGGAAATCAGTTATACTTTTATTTAACATTAATCATGCCATTTGTAAGCCAACCATCATCCATATGGATGCTGTGGTGGTGTACAAAAATAATACAAATAATACCAAGCCTGACTCAAAATAAAGAAATGCATCAAAGACCTATTATTTGATTACACTGTATACATGATTAGGACTGATCTGTAAAATGTCTGGAAAGTGTAGGAAAAACAGAATAATCAAATTCCTAGCCTTGCTAGTTCAGAAGCATTACTTCACATGCTGCTTAACAATCTGTGGAATTCACTGCCAACAAGATACCATCAACTTGGATGGCTTAAAAAGGAGAGTAGATAAATTCATGAAGGATGGAGTCATAAATCGCTATTAGGAAGGGTAAATGTCACCTCTGGTATCAGAGGTGGCATATTATGTGCCAGTGAGTGTGACATGGAGGGTACATTTGCACTTGCGTCCTATTTGTAGACTTCCCACAAGTAATTTCTGCTGCTCCAGAGACCAGGACAAGGAGCAATGGATTCAAGCTGCAGGAAAGGAGATTCCACCTGAACCTCAGGAAGAACTTCCTGACAGTCAGGGCTGTCCGGCAGTGGAATCTGCTGCCTCGGCGTGTAGTGGAGTCTCCTTCCTTGGAGGTTTTTAAGCAGAGGCTTGATGGCCATCTGTTGGGAGGGCTTTGAGGGTGTTCCTGCATGGCAGGGGGTTGGACTGGATGGCCTGTGTGGTCTCTTCCAACTCTAGATTTCTATGATTCTATGATTCTATGAACTGACTGGCCATTCTATGACACAATAATGGGCTAAACAGGCTTTTGATCTGACCTAACCTGGCTCCTATATAACTCCTCCAGCTGAGACATGCTTCACATAAATAAAAACAAGGCAAATCCTGTGGCACATTAAAGACTATGAAATTTATTATGGTAGAAGCTTCTTTCATTATCCTTTAGGCAGAAGAGGGAATTATATGATCCTCCAACTACTGTTGAATATTCCTTGTTATTGGCTATACTGGCTGAGGTTGATGGGTGTTGCAATCCAACAACATCTGGAGGACTGCACAGTTTCTATCCTTCAGGTGGCACCTTTTAGATGGCACCAGACTCTTAGTTCCTTTTACAACAACAGACTGAAAGAGGTGGCACTCTTCAGATTAACAAGCTATTAATTACAGCCACTGTAAAAGGAAACAGCAGGGTAGAGCACCTGCCACTTTTCATTTTCACCTGTTTCTGCACTAGGATGGTCACATAAAGGAAAGGATCACCCTGATGCATAAAAGAGAATTTCAGATAATACAGCTTTTCAATGGAAATTGTGTATATACAGCTTTTCAATGGAAATTGTGTATTTCAATGGAAATTGTGCAAACCCCAGGATTCTAGAGGAGGTTGAAAGTGGAATCATCGCGCTATGCGCTATGTGTGCCTTAAAGTTGCCTTCACACCCCATGAACTTCATAGGGTTTTTTAAAGCAAGGAATACCTAGAAGTGGTTTTGCCAATTCCTTCCTCTGAAATACAGCACCTTTATTTGCTGGCCATCTCCCATCCAAGCCCCAATCAGAGCTGATTCTGCTTAGTTTCCAAGATCAGAGGGGATTGGGTGTCTTAGGGTAATCAGGCAAACTATCATGGAAACGACACCTGGAGAAATTCCTCCTTCTAGACCAGTGCTCAAGGTGCAGAACTAAGATAATAAGCAGCACCTGGAGCAATGCCCTCTTCTACACAACTATTAAAGGCAGAGGAGCCATCTCCAGTTTTCAATTTGGCAACCGGATGCAGCAGAACTCCTTCCTTTTTTCAAGTGACTTATCTTTTTTTTTCTACACTACTTTGGGTTGGGTCCCTCTTCCCCACACCACACTGGAAATCAAGCCAATCAATGAGAATCCAATGACTCTGAGGCCATTTCCGCACTAGCCTGTTATAGCGCGATGATTCCGCTTTCAACCTCCCCTGGAATCCTGGGGTTTGCAGTTTCGGGAGGGGCCGGCCGGAATCCTGGCGTTTGCAGTCCCCTCCTTAAACTGCAAGCGCCAGGATTCCATAGGATGCTGAAAGTGGAATAATAGCACTATAACAGTCCGACTTCCACCCTAGACCCATTTTCAACGTCCTGTGGGATTCTGGGATTTGTAGTTTACTGAGGGCAAAGAGCTCTGGCTCAGAATGTTAAACACCCTGCCTAAACTGCAAATCCCAGGATTCCCATAGGCTGTTGAAAGTGGAATAATAGCACCACAACAGCGTAGTGAGGAAACGGCCCGAGTTTCTCCCTGTCACAATTGTGTTATTGTTTTAGTACAACTCCAGTTCTCCTAGGCCACTTCCGCACTAGCCTGTTACAGCGCGATGATTCCACTTTCAACCTCCTCTGGAATCCTGGGGTTTGCAGTTTCGGGAGGGGCCGTCCGGCAAACCCCAGGATTCCAGAGGAGGTTGAAAGTGGAATCATCGCGCTATAACAGGCTAGTGCGGAAATGGCCTCTGAGACAAGCTCATGTTCTGTGTCCTTGCGCAACCCAAAAACCAAAGGTCCTTTTTTGCCCGACAAAATAAATGTTCAAAACGGATTCTTCCATAATGCTAGTTCTTTACCTTCCCCCACTTACCTGCCTCGGTCCTTACCTTGCAGAGGAAAACCCTACTCTGACCCTTGGAGAAGCAGAACCACCAAAGCACAAGGGAGTAAGATTCTCATTGGTCAGGGAAAGAACCAATAGCGATCGCAGAACACTCTTACGCAATACGCACGAGGGCGTCAGAATGTTCTATTCCATACAGCCCCTGAAAAGGAAGGCACCATAGAGATTGGAAATATAGAATGACATACAGTTTCATGTTCAGGTCGACGTGAAAGACCGCAGTAGCCTAAGCGATCGTCGCGCTTCTAGTATGCAACGTTCTCGTAAGGAAAGAACTCCTAAAGGCCATTTCCACACTGGACTGTTACAGTGCTGTTATTCCACTTTCAACTTCCTGTGGAATTCTGGGTTTGTATTTTCACTGAGGCCAAAGAGCTCTCTGGCTGAGAATTCTAAAGGCCCCTCCCTAAACTGCAAACCCCAGGATTCCATAGGATGTCCCAAGTGGAATAATAGCACTATAACAGCCTAGGGCGGAAACGGCCTAAATGCAGGATGGGTACCTTTGTTCCCCGTCGGAGATTTCTGGACAACCGCTGCTTCCGTTTGGAGAGAGAGAGAGATTGCCTTCTTTCTTTGTAATATTTAGTTACGATTGTCACCGGAAGTAGGTGCGGCGTGTCACTCTAGCCTTTTCCTTTCTCTAGCGGCTGGCCGCCTTTCGGCGTGCTGTGAGGGAAGGAGGCCGCAGAAGGTATCGAGAGAGGGGGAGGGGCGGTGAGGGGGGCTGACAGTTGGCGTCCGTGTCTGTGGGAGGGCTCGGCTCGGCTCGGCTGGCAGCGAGTTCGTTAGGCCTTCCCTCGCTGGGAAACCGCCAGCGCTGGGCCATGGAAGCCGAGGAACCGGGCCCCAGGTATCGTGCCGCGGACGGGAAGGGAATGGCTCGGCCGAGGCCGGGCCGGGGAGGGGGCTCCGAAACGGACGGGAGGGCGGAGGGGCGGAGAGAGGGACGCCGGCCTTCCTGGAAGGAGCTCTGCGCGGGGTACAAAAGGCCCGCTGGGCCGCAAGGAGAGGCCGAGGTCCGAGCTAGGGTGGGCTGTGTGGGGTCTTCACGCTCGCCGGACACGCGTGTGGCTGTCCACACATAGATACAGATGGGCGTATCTGGACTGGGGACTGACAAAACAGAAACCTTTGGCCATTTCCGCACTAGCCTGTTATAGCGCGATGATTCCACTTTCAACCTCCTCTGGAATCCTGGAGTTTGCAGTTTCGGGAGGGGCCGACGGGCCCCTCCCGAAACTGCAAACCCCAGGATTCCAGAGGAGGTTGAAAGTGGAATCATCGCGCTGTAACAGGCTAGTGCGGAAAGGGCCTTTGAATGGAAGGCCATTTCCGCACTAGATTGTTACAGTGCTATTATTCCACTTTCAACCTCCTCTGGAATCCTGGGGTTTGCAGTTTAGGGATGGGGCCTTTGAGGGACAAACCCCAGGTGTTGAAAGTGGGATAATAGCACTGCAACAGTCTAGTGTGGAAATGGCCTAAGTGCCAGACCTTCTGGCTTCTGTATACACCCCTGTGTGTGTGTAAGTGTTCACTGCTCTGGGTCTTTTCTGTATGTGTCTATGTATAGATACGTATTTTTATACTAGAACAAAGGCTTTCATTATTTTTTGTATGTGTAACACTGGCGCAATATTGGAGCAAGGCTTGTTGGCTTATTGCACACAGCTTTTGCTGTCATCTGGGTGTTGCTCTGTCTGCCTCACCCCACCTTGTAATAAATCTTATTGATCAAGGCTCAGATCCCATATGCATACCTGGGAGTAAGTTGCAATGAATCTTAGGCCCTTTTCACACGCGGGGAGCCAAAACGGGGCGGCGCACACAGGGGCGGAGATTACCTGTGTGCGGTTTTCTCCGCCCCTGCTCCGTCCCTGCGGGGAGCGCGGCTCCGCCGCTCCACACACTGCTGAATTTCGGCGGCATTCGGCGGCGCCCAAAATGGCGGCTGGCGGCTTCCGGCGGCGCTCCACCAATCAGGGCAGCGCGCCAGCCGGAAGCCCGCCCCCGGGCAGATCTGCAGAGACGCACTAATGCGTCTCTGTAGATTCACACTGGGAGCAGCTGCGGATTAGTGCGGGCAAGTTTCATAAAAACCACCTGGGAAGGTGGTTTTTAAAAAACTCGCAGCGCCACCCTTGCGGCTGCACTAGAGTGGCACTAGAGCGGTTGGAGGTGTGGAGCCTCACCTTTTCCAACCGCACTAGATCGCCCGGCGGTGTGAACGACCTCCGTCTCTCATCGTCTGGAGGTGGAGTTTTACCCCCGTGTGGAAATGGCCTTAGTTGATTGAGGCTGAAATCCTGTATAGGCATATCAGGATGTAAATTCTACTCAACTCCTTACTGTTTGTGTCTGAATTGAAATGCATAGTATTGCACTCTCACTTTGTATGTACTTCCATATGGGAAGAAGGAATTAATTTGTTTCTAAAATACATTCTTTTTTCCTTTTCATCTGCCACACCAGATATAGTTTTAGGTCAGGTGAGAATACCATTTGCCTCTTGTGGTTTTTATCTTTTGCTGAACAAAAGATGTATTGCTTTCTTTGTTGGGTCTCCCTTTAATTTAGTGTATTGCAGCTCTATTTGTGTATTTGCATAATATTAATGAGTGTGACCCCATGAGGAAAAGTTACACATTTATAATAGAAGTCTGATTTTATCCAGGTAACAATGCAGAGGAATTTCTACAAAGTTAAGAACAGCATGGAAAGTTTTCTTAATGCAACTTATCAATACAGGTTCAGGTCTGACTCCTAGAAATATTAGATGATGATGCTGGGCATGTGCGGTGTTTGTGGACCTTACAGTTTTAGAATCTGTGCATGGGATCTCCTGTTTGCCCCCCTCCAAAGAAAGGCCCTGCACATAGAGATTCGTTTTTTCTCTTGATTCTCTTTGCATAGGGGATTTTTACTCAAAAAGATTTAAGTCGTCATCTGCCGTCTGAAATGCTACAATCGCACAAGGAACTTACCATGTTGCACCTGTTTATGTGCAGCAAGTTGTGGTGTTGGTACTCCTTTGTATCGAAGTGAGGAACTATTGGCTCCCTAGATGTTTTGAACCTCATTTCTCAGAGATGTTGGAGACTTTTAGTCCCAGACATTTGTAGGATCAAGGCTTTCCTGCTTCTGTCTTGTACAGAAAATACAGATTACTTTTTAAGGTTACCTATTCATAGTCATAGGATATGGGTATGTTGCTGCTGCATACTAGCTATCCTCTTGAAAACCAGGGGCCCTACACTGGGGGGAGGGAGCACTTTGCTGGGGTTTAGAAGCCCAGGCTGTAATCCTCATTCCTGTGAGGGGATAAGGGAAAACTATAGATCATTGCTGGAGAACAGTTATAGAGGTACAAACGTGCATCTTTGTATTATGTGTTTGTTATCCAAATCTTGTGAAATTTGCTGGTGCCGATCAGAAGCAGTGTTAGAACAATCTCAAGCAACATTTTAAAGTAGTGGGCTACCTGGACCCAGCCAAAGTCCCTTCTCTGGAATGGAGAAAGTGTGCTTTTAAAGTTAAACTAAGACTGTGTGAGACTGAGCAGCAGAGAGATTTGTTTTCCTCTATTTGACATATTTGACCATGTTAAGAACTAAAAGTCCTAGAACTGTGCTTGTTGGGTAAGGCAAAGCAAAACGTCATAAGACATTGCGAGCAAGTACTGCTGCTGCTTATGGTAGGTTTTGTAGCTACTTGAGTCTAATTCATGTCATAGTTTTGCTGTAACTTTGGGCAACATAGTTGACTCAAAGCAATCAGTAGCAATTGTTTTACATTGCATTTACCTGGTGCTACAGCCTGGGGAACTTGCAGAACTTTCTAAATATCAACTTCTTGGGTATCTAAAAGATCTTTCTGAGAATTTTCCCTGTGAAATGTCCTGGGGGAAAAGTCATACAGTCTGTTCGTTGAAAAAAAAATAGAAACAACCCCAGCTTATATTTATAAAAGGGATTTAGAAGAAGAATTTCAGCTAATTTTCAGTGACTTATACATAGCCTGTGGGGGTTTTGAACAGTATCATTAACTGTTGGAGAAGCTGAACAGCAGATCAGCCAGTAAAAACTGCAAGCATTCTACAGTGGACAAAACAGTTAAGCCATTTAGCCTTTTTGTCTGTTGAGTGTTAACTTAATTCAAAGTGACTTTGGATGGCTAGTTCATGATTTTACAGTGAATTAAAACTAGAAAAATTAAAGCTGAAAGTGAATTGGGTTAGCCTTTGCAGCCACATTAAGCCACAGTAGCTGCTGTTCAGCTGTCCTAAAAACCACATTCTAAAACTTATAAAACATACATGGCTGTCAAAAATGCCTTTTAATGTGCATTGCAATGTTCTCTGTTCTGCCGGATCCACCGCTTCACTCTGTTTAAAGTAATTTGTAAATCAGTGTATGTATGTTTTGTTAGGACTACTGAGTTGTTCATAATTTTTCTTCTGGGCTAACTAATACAGTATCTTGTCCACGTAGATCAGATGTGTCAAACACAAGGCCCATGGGCTGAATCAGGCCTGCCAGGACATTTTGTGTGGCCCTCGCATCGTTCATGTAGTTGCAGCACTCTCCCCACCTGATGAGCCCAATCCCCACATTGCGGACCCCCGGCTGCCGATATTCTGAAGAGAGGCCAGCAGCCAGCACTTGCGATCTACTTCACTTCTGACTGCTCCTCTCTCCAAGTCTTGCCATCAGAGTGTTGCCATGGGTTACCAAGACAACACTTCACAGGGCTCGCAAGAGTTGGACAGAGGAGCATTCAGAAGTAGAAGTAGATTGCGAATGTTGGCTGCTGGGTCTCTCTTCAGAATACCAGCAGCCGGGGCCCCACAATGTAGGGATCAGACTCACCAGATACAGAGAGGGGCAGGGGGGCAGAAAGAGGCACAGAGGAGGGGTGAGTAGAAAGAGGCATGGGAGGAGCAGAAAGAGGCACAGAGAGGGACTGAGGGGCTGAAAAGGGCATATATATGTATATAGTCTTACATTATATTCATATAGTCTTAGAGATACAACCAGCCCTTTGAGGGCTACCATAATGCTGATGTGGCTCAAGATGAAATTGAGTTTGATGTCCGTGACATAGATAATAAGAGAAAGGAGATATAATTCTGTGACTTACTTTATTATTACTTTATTATTATTACTTTTTTTAAGGCTTTGGGAATTAGTTCGATAAACACTCTACAATATTACAAGAAAAAGCAAGGTAAATATATTAATGCAGGGATATGCATGATGAGATGAGAATAATGTGTTATTTGCCAAATACCACAAAGAGAAATTCACCAGATCAGCCATGAAAAATTATGTGAAATACCTTGAAAAATTTTGTCCTGGCTTGACAGTCTGAACAGTTATGATTTTTTTACCTTTTTTTTTGAAAAAAGATACTACACTCCTCTTCAACCAGCATTTTATCCTTTTTCATTCCATCAAATGATGACGGCGACTACAGATATGGATACCATGAATGATCAGGAAACTCCTCAGGGAAATTTGGAGCCAAACATGGTTCAGGAACCTATTCAAGGTATCTTACTTTTTTTTTTCTTGAAGTGTTTCAAGCAAACACGCATGAATAAGTTTCCTCTGAAAGTAGTAGCGTTGCTTCAGTGATATTTTGGCTTGAACTTCTTTTCAAGATAATTCTTGCTATACTAAAGTACTTCTACTTTACACTATTTGAATAGAATGATTGGTGAGGCATAAGCAAACACTTCCAGCCTTTTTTTATATGATTGTTTCCAGATACTTGGTAAAGCAATAGTTTCTGTAGATGTTAGCTTGAAATAATAGATTTTGCATTCCTATAGCATATGGAAAGAATAAAAATTCTTATGGAAACAACTGGTATAACCTTTCAAGGCATAGAATCCAATGTATAAGTACAAATCCAATGTGACACAGGATTCATAGAGTTTCCTTCATTTCTCCTCCTTTCTGTAGCCCTAGGAACCCCTGGAAAGTTGACTCTGGAAAAATTTCCAACAGAGTGAATGTAGTTTTTGGAGCGCTTGGGGACAGACTGTTTGAGAAGGGGGAATCAGTCTGGATATTTATGCTGAATTCTCCTGTTTCTTCAGTGGATATCCAGCATTAAAAATAGCCCATGGTATCATATATGTGCTACTTCCAATTAAGATGGTCAAGACATCTGGTCAAGTTTTTAAAGACTGAAATCAGATTTATTTATTTCATGAATATATCTCATTTCTTATCATGTGTGATCCTGGGGCAGGTCACAACAATCAAATAGCAATATGTACAGTTTTTTAATGGATGTATGCTATGTTTTGTAAAAGACCTGAGGAAAAAGGAACTCCTTTAAATGTCACTGAAAACTATATAATGTAGGACCTAGCTGGAACTCAGAGGGGAAACTTTAATGAAGATAGTAGTGGCAAGAAGGTCCTCTGCTGAGTTTTTTTTTTTTCCTTTTCCAAGGATGGCACTCAAAACCCAAAAGAGCTTCACCTGCTGACATTAAAAGACTGTGCAGGATTATATAAAGAAAGGCCTTCCTTCAGGTTCTTGTTTATCTGTAGTATATCGCACTAAACTCTATGGAAGTTCTGAGTATTGAACTGACTTTATTCTTTAGTGTTCAGTAGTTTAGTGATTGTACTCCCACAACTATTTAACTAATATATCTGTGGCTTTAATATTGTGCTCTACTGTGACATCTGAGGAGATTGAAATTCACAATTTAATGCTGAAATAATAAAACAATTAGTTTTAAAGCATCCTAAAGTTGATCCTCCACTCCTTTTTCTTGCTGTGCTGAGACAGACTAACATGGTTATTTCTTTGAAAATATATTTATATGTGTACGCACACATATAGTAGATGCCTAGTGTATTCTGACAAAGATTATAAATCCAGCCACTGTAGAGTGTTCTACAGCAATATTAAAAATAATGAATTGCAAACCATCTTATGACTTGGGGATGATATAACTCTTTTAATGATATTTGTTCTGTGCATGTGATGACACAACCCAGTTGGCTTGTGAGAACTTCCTGCCATCAGTTGCTGAGATATCACTTAGGACAGTGCATAACAATGGCCTAGCAGAAGGGATTTTCTAGAATAAATGCAAAGGAAGGGTCTAGTTCATTTATTTCTTATGCAGGTCATTTGTGTATGCTATTTCTTGGGCTATGGGTTGCACAACAGTTAAATCCTATGCAGTTATTTGCTATTGAAGAGTTCTTTGCTAGCATTAATTAGATCTAGACCATAATATTTTAATTTAGACTGGTTAATCTGTTCTTGAAGGCTTGTTGATTTATAACAAGCTGGGTTTATTTTATCTTTTCATTTTGTGTGTGTGTGTGTGTGTGTGTGTGTGTGTAATTAGTAATCTGGGATAAAATTTCTATAATTAAAAATTTATCCAGTGACAAATAGCAATAGCAATAATAATTACATTTCTATACCACTTATCGGTGCTAAGCACTCCCTAAGCAATTTACAATGTTGTAAGCTAATTGCCCCCAACAAGCTGGTACTCGTTGTACGGACCTACGGAAGGATAGAAGGCTGAGTCAACCTGGAACCCTGCAGGATCGAACTCACAACATTGTGTCTGCAGTACCAGCATTTAACCACTGCGCCACCAGGGCTCCTGGTGGTAAGGATGATTTGATTCAATTATACTAAAAATTATTTTCCTTGTACACAGGATGCATAAATGGCACAACATAGAGTTGGAAAGCTGTCCCTCAACTTTTGAGGATGTTGTAGATGGTACTTAGCTGATAAACATTTGATTAATGTAGTATTCTTTTTCAGTCTTGGGTCTAACAACAGTGCTATTGTTTTTATGTCACCTTCATTAAGAAGACTGTTAAAAGTCCTGTTGATTTATCTTTCAGCAGCAGTTAAAGGAAGAAAAAGAAAAAATAAATCATCTGAACCCAAAAAACCTGCTGCTAAAGTCCCTAAAGTTACTAAAGCTGCCAAGTCAAAAGGCAAACAAGAGAAAATCACAGATACATTCAAAGTCAAAAGGAAGGTCGATCGTTTTAATGGTGTTTCTGAAGCAGAATTGTTGACCAAAACTCTTCCCGATATACTCACCTTCAATTTAGACATTGTAATTGTAAGTTCAACAGAAAAGTCTTTTTCCTGTAAATAACTATTTTATAGGCAGTTCAGGTAGCAACATGGTAGTAAGTTCCAGAGCTGTGTATTTATTAGTACACTGCAGCAAAAGCACTCTGTTTTTAATTTAATATACATCTTCGCCTCTGCACAGAAGAGTCTTAAGACCAGCTGCTTTCTCTTGCATATCATGGCCTCTTTGCTCCAGAGTTTAATATTTTTCCTCTTGTGCATGTATGTGTATATAGTATGGATACACCAACCGGATTTCATATACTTTTTAATTTATTGCCTATTTTCCCACAAACTTAGAATGGTATATGTGGTTCTCTTTCCCCACTTTATCCTTCTAGCAGTTTAAGTTGGGGTGAAAGAAGGTGGTCCCGTGTCACCCAGTGAGTTTCATGGAAGAATGAGAACTTGAAACTGGATTGCTAGAATCCCAGTTAAACCTTTTAAACTACTACACCACACTGGCTCTCTAGTGAAAAAGAGACTAGTTCAGTAATATTTGCATAAGCCACAAAAATCCTATTCATTTTTAAAAAGTGTTTAAGCTTTATAATGCTGATACTTCTGTACAAAATGTTGAACTCTTGCTTACTCACTAGTGAATAGTAAGAGTGCAACATTTATCATTGTGCGTTAACCATTGCTAGAATCCCATTTTAGGAAAGCAGCATATCAATTAAATAAATAATTTACTGAAGAAATGGGAAGTAATTTTTCTTTTTATCAAGATAGGATTGAAAGCCTATTTCTTTATGAAGAAAATTCAGAAGATGATCACTTGCTGGTTCCAAATGATTCATCTTTTCAGTTCATTGGGAACTATCCCAGTTCACCATCTTCTGATTTTTCCTTCCACCTAGCAGAGAGTTATGGACTGTTCTGATTTTTACCTTTTCCTTACTACTTGGAAATTTTTCCTCATACAGTGAATAAGCACTTTTATTGTATGACTGGATGACGCAAGACATTAACTTCATAACTCTTTTAAATTAACAGTCACTTATTTCCTGAGTTTCATGTCCAAATTTTAGATCAGTATCCTGCCTTACTCTAGCAAATAGCAACTGTGTTTTTTTGATGTGTTTCTCTCTAGATTGGTATAAACCCAGGTTTAATGGCAGCCTATAAAGGGCATCATTATCCAGGACCTGGAAACCACTTCTGTAAGTGCCTTGGTTCATAATCTGTTGAAATTTAAGCATTCAGTTCTCATTTAGGTATTTCTGATTATGGAAACAGTATGTGTGTGGCAAAGGGTAATATTTCTTTGGGATAGGTAATGGCCAAGATTTTACTTCTGCCAGAAGTAATTTGGTGAAAAAGGTGTGTGCACGTGCACGCACATGTTCACACATACCTTTGCTTTCCAGTTATTTTAACATATTTTCCTATTTGGAAATTAAGAGAGAAATCTTAGCTAAAGGAGCTGTTCTCAGAACAAGATGAAATTAGAAGATTATTAGGGAATTAGGGAGATGGTGTTTTGGTGTTTGTATGTGCCTTCAGGTTTTCTGTCAGCTTATGGCAAACCCATGAATTTCATAGGATTTTCTTAGACAAGGAATACTCAGAAGTGGTTTTGCCAGATCCTTCCTCTGGAATACAGCCTACAGCACTTGGTATCCATTGGTGGTCTCCCACCCAAGCACTAACCAAAGCTGACCCTGCTAGCTTCCAAGATTAGATGGGATCTAATGCCTTTAGGGTATTTAGGCCATATAGTAAAAGCATACATAAATGAAATGGTGAGCAGGTAATTTTTATTTCTCAACATGAAATGCCACACTGTGATAGTTCATAGGAGGAAATATGAACTGTGCTACCTCTTTCCATGAACATTAGTGGCAAATTGTGTAGCAAACTGCACATCGGGAAACACAGTAAAATAGTAAGTAAATGTGGTTTTAGAATATTGATTGTCTAGGCACTACTAAAATATTGATTACATGTTAACATTACCTCTAGCATTCTAATAATTGATGCTAGTTAGTCTGATTTTGTGTATGAATTGCATCCTTTATTCCGTTAACATTTTAGAAAGAAACATCTTGAATATAAATTGTGGTGGTATGATAGTGTGCATTTCTAAGACTGTAAGGACCATTTATTTCCTTGCTCCACAGGGAAGTGTCTTTTTATGTCAGGGCTAAGTGAAGAACAATTGAATCATATGGATGACCATACTTTACCACATAAATATGGAATTGGATTTACAAATATGGTGGAAAGGACCACACCAGGTAGCAAGGATCTTTCCAGGTACAGTAAAGTTCAAATACCATACAGTAGGTCACTGCTAGTTGTGGTCCTATTTTTATTTGTGTCTCTTTTAGCAAAGAGTTTCGAGAAGGAGGACGCATTCTGGTGCAGAAATTGCAGAAATATCAACCTAAAATAGCTGTTTTTAATGGAAAATGTGAGTTTGTTTAATCCAAAGGGTTTCTGCATTTTGGGTCCTGCTGGCTTTGCCTTTTGATTAACAGCTGCTTTATCTCAATTTCACCGTAGGTATTTATGATATTTTTAGCAAAGAGGTTTTTGGAGTCAAGGTTAAAAAGCTGGAGTTTGGGCTGCAGCCACATAAAGTCCCAGATACAGAAACGGTAAGATCCTATCATTTTAGGAATGTAACTACAGAAGCTTCACATTTGTGGAAGGAAACATTTATTCCCGTGTAATTGTGTTGTTTAATATATGCATTGACCAAGAAAATAACTTGCTATGCTGAGTGTAGATACTTATTCCAAGTTATCATTGTTTTCTTAAGAGTTTGAAGTTCTAATACCTCTGATTGCAATTATAAAGCTTTCAAGCAAATAAGTTTAAATCTAAATTCAGTTGCTAGTCTGAGCTAGAGTGGACCTGTTGAATCAGTAGTTGAATTATAAGTCAATACTTCTGTAAATTACACTTACTTGGGATTTAGGCTTTAATGTTTAAAAATACATACCAGTTTGATGATTTCTGATTCAATATTGTCTACTGCTTGGGTTTGTGGGGGTTTTTGTACAGCTTTGCTATGTTATGCCATCATCTAGTGCAAGATGTGCTCAGTTTCCTCGTGCGCAAGATAAAGTTCATTATTACATAAAGCTCAAAGAACTGAGGGATCAACTGAAAGGTGTTACACCAAACACTGAAGTCCAAGAAGTGCGATACACATTTGATTTGCAGCTTGCACAAGGTATAGTATATGAAGTCAAAATAGACTTGATTTTCACAATATCTGATGCACTTGAATAAAATAAAATAAGCCAAGATCATTGCTCACTATCATACACTGAAAGAATGCAGGCATTAAATTTTGATCTTGACATAATGTGCTTCAGAAGTTACCACTAACCGATTCAAAGTTTGCACACTTTGAATGGGTATGATTAGATTATCTCTTGAGGTGGGGCATAATGTAACTCTGTTCTAAAGCTCTTCATAAGACACCTGACTTGACTTTGTGGGTTTATTTATTCAGAGGAGGCTAAGAAGATGGCTGTCAAAGAAGAAAAATATGATCCAGGATATGAAGCAGCCTATGGGGGTGCTTATGCTGATACAACAGTAACAGAGAGTGAAGCCTGTAACTTCCCATCAAATGGAACAGGTAAAGTAGCAGGAATTTTTGTTTGTTGTTTCAGTGTCTTTTAAATTCATTTTCATTAGAATGTATTATGATTACTTAACTTCAGTTTCAATCCTGTCATCCCAGGGTGGTATCTAGTGGCTGTAGGAAGGAATAAATTGTCCCTTTATGCAGTCTGAGATGATGGTCTGACCTCAGAGGAGAAGCTGTGACTCCAGTTCCCCAAGGTCTAAGGTCTGTGGAAGGGGCCAGATACCATCTCCACCATCCAAACATACGGCAGCACCTGACATTTCCCAACCCCCAAATGTCTAGAAATAATTTCTAGTTTCCGTTTCTTGGCTTTGGGAGAGAGATGCAGACATTTGGTGGATTTTGAGAATGGAGAAGTTCAATGAAATAATCTGCTGTTCCTGGAAACCTTAAGGAGCAGAATTTTTTTACCCCCATTTTTAAAAAATATTTTTGAGGAGATTTGTAAGGACTTGTGATGGCTATAAAAAAAAGTGTTTAGAGCTTCATGCTACCTGGTGGGTTGAACTTTCTGCATCCCTGTTTTAGATGAGCATCCAAAGGTGGCATACCAGTATAGATATCCTCTCATCGTTCTTCAGCCAATAGGGAGCCAGAATTTCTTCACAGTAAGTGGACTGTGATCCTCACAAAAGGCCCAGCCAGATGTACCCAATAGCTAGCACGGTCCCCTAGATCAGCACTCACTTTATCTTCCTCAAGACCCTTGTCTTTGTCCAAAACTTACATACCTGTGCCCACACTTCTAGAAACTGCTAGGAATAGTGTACAGTGGGAAGGGGAGAGACCCTTGCCCCATGTGGCACAGGTGTGGAGAAGTCCACAGCCTAATCCCTGAGAAGTGTGACAGTGCTGATGTAGCCAAAATCTTATGCAAAGACTTAATGCTAAAGAAACCTATGCAGTCATAGCAATAGACCTTAGAATACTATGCTGTCTTTTGAAATGTCAAACAGAGTTGAAAGAGGTCTCGGTCTCTCTGTCTAATGGTCCATTTCATACCCCTTTTAGCTATGTGGCACCATTATGCAACCACTGACAAACACTTCTGACAGCCATGGTCCCTTCTCAGCAGAAGATGTTAACTATAAAGTTGTATGGCAAACACTTCGGAATTACATTACTTATAATTTCATTATCAGTTCTTGGATTAAGCTTCACACTAGCCTGGTGAATTACATCTTTGTGTAGCCACCTGTGCAATGAGTCACATTATGCTTGTCCAATAGAAAACATTAGATTTCCACCAATGAAAATGTAAACTGCTGGCAACGTGAGTCTTGCACAAGCATAATGACTGGATATAAGCCAAAGATTTCTTATTTCTCACAACTTATGAGCCCTGTCTCTGACATCCCTAGCTCCTTATGATTATGACTTAATTTTGTAATTGCCAGGCACAAGGGATGGGAATTTAAGTTAATCATAAATACTGAATCTGATCTATCTGTATTTTCTGTCTGACTCTATATCCTTGAAAAGTTTCAAGAGGAGGTCAAAGGTTTTTTTGTTTTTTGTTTTTTAAAAAGGGAACAATAAATAGAGTAATTAATTCAAAACAAAAAGCCAGAGCCATAACATTAAAACTGCTTCTCACAAGAGGATCTTTATAAGCCTGAGGAAACCTGTTTTTTTTTTTAAGTTACTCACTTGAAACTGAAAAGAAATCTAAGTTACACAAGGCAAGACTCCCTGGTAAGAATGTTCCAAAGATGCAGTACCAATAGTGAGGTCTTTTCTTGGATCACCACCTACCTCTTCTTTGGTGGCAAACATTCCAAAGATGTTGTCCATCAATGCAATCCCATGGAGCATTTCAGTTCTCTCTGGTGTCTTTTGTATCCAGTAGCAGAAGCATACTGGAAACAAGTTTTGCTTCTTACATGGACATTGATGAGAGCCAGAGTGGTATGACGATTGAAGCATTGGACTATGACTGTGCAGACCAGGGCCTGAATCCCCCCTTCAGCCATAGAAATCCACTGGGCAACTTGGGCAAGTCACATGCCCTCAGCCTCAGAGGAGGGCAAACAAATCTGGCCAAGAAAACCCTGTGATAGATTCACCTAGGGTCACCATAAGTCAGAAATGACTTGAAGGCACACAACAACAAACATGGAAATTGACTTGAATACTGCTATCTTGAAAGAAAAACATGGGTTAGAGGCTTCCTTTCATAGTGGAAAATTTATGGGCTATAGCTAGAATTTCCCAGAACGGATTAGATTTCAACAGTCATCTTCTCTCCCTGCCATCCCCAGTCCTGTTAAACAGATAGTGCTGAAGATGGGATAGGCAAAGGGTGACATTTTTGTTTCACTTACACCCCACAACACACACGCGTGCACACGCACGCACACACACACACACACACACAGAGTTTTGTGACATACCTGGAACACCTTGTACCATTTCAGGCCCTGGAGAGGTCTCTTAAAACCAAGAAATAAAACTGGATAACCTGTTCGCTTCCTAATGCTGGTTATTATTATATTTATCTCTTGCCATTTTGGAATAAAAGTGTTTCTTGAGCCTAAAATAATATTGGGGAGGAGGGGAGGTTTGGCAAAACTCTCTCTTCTAGATGGTATGAGATGCATTTTTAGTTTTAAAAATGGAAGGAAAATTGAAAAAAATAAAGAGGGTGTGACCCTCCAAGGTCCACAAAAGGGGTCAGTTTGGCTCCCCAGTCCCTGGCAGTTGCCTGTGCCTCTTCTACAGATAATCTAAACAGCAGCCAAAATGTGTTAACTGTATCTTAAGAAGAAAAGTCTTGTCTTTTATTAGTCCAGGGCCATCTAGAGATGTAATCAGTGAAATAATGCCAACTTAAACTATTACATTGGTTTTGTTTTGCTTTGTTTTGATGCAGCAGCTACTGCAGATTATAGCAGTAGTTCTTCCTTTGGAGAAGTCGCCAATGGACAATGGATGACACAGTCTTTCACTGACCAGATTCCAGAATTCAGCAACCCTAGATCACAAGAGGAAAGAAATGATGCTTAAAGTCTGCCTTTAAAAATGAAGCCTAAGTGCTGCAGGGTTTTTAACACATCTGTCAAGAATGGTACCTCAGTTCCCCAACTGAAGCATTTTAATGGCATTTTATCTCTTTTCTTATGCTAACCATTTGTGTTGGTAGATTTAGACCTATGAGGTATGTCACTTTAAAGAAATGCCTAAATCTTTTTAAGATAAAAACAATTCCCTTTTCTTTTTTTCTATGAGAATTTTATATTTAAATTGTTCCATAGGTGCAATTTTAGTGGACTGACTCAGTTGTGACAACCCATTTCTTGTTTTAAATCTGTATTTTGTAACGTAGTCTGTGAACTTTTTAACCAGTCCCTTCATATGTTGGGATATTTCATATGTAATTTAGTACATCTCAGAAGGTAGGAAGAAACTTTTAGAATTATCATTGTTACAGGACATTGACTCAACATATTCACCATATCTGTTACACAGTAAATAGACATTCAGACCTACTTAATAGAGAACTGCTTGGTAGCAGAAAGCAACACCAGGAATTTTTTTCTTTGTAAAAAAAAAGGGGGAACTCAAGATTCTTAACTCAGTCCTCGATCATGTATTTGTTTACATCAGTTGCTCACTGAAAAAGTGTTGGGGCTGAAGCACATGATGTCTGACTTCTTTCGTAAAGTTAATTCTTTTGCTAGAGTGTACATTCCATCTTTGTCTTAGCTGTTCATTGCTGCTTCAGCTGCCATTTCCTTCTATTTCTTTATCCATACACCATTTAATGTATTGTTGAGACACTGGCCAATTGTTTGAAATAATGTGGTGCTATCTGTTTTCTGATACATTATGTGCAAATGAAGCCCACCTTGAATAAGGATGGTGCTTCCCATGCCAGTCATTGAAGCAGAGGTGGGCCTTCCAGATGGTTTTGTCTTGGGTATTATAGGAGGTGCAGTCCAGCAGCACCAGGCAATTCACAGGTTGCCCATTTCCTGCACTGAAGAATTGCTTCACAGCTTTTCCTACTGATACATGAAAGGTTACGAAAAGGTTACTAGAAGTGAGGAGATGGGTCACATTTCCACCTTCCTTACTTTTTGGCTCAGCCTTAAGAGTTATTGCTAGTGGGGGGGAAAAGATAGTAATACCTAGAATCATAGAAATGTAGAGTTGGAAGAGACCACACGGGTGATCCAGTCCAACCCTCTGCCATGCAGGAACACCCTCAAAGCACTCCCGACAGATGGCCATCCAGCCTCTGCTTAAAAACCTCCAAAGAATTCCACTGTCGGACAGCCCTGACTGTCAGGAAGTTCTTCCTGACGTTCAGGTGGAATCTCCTTTCCTGCAGCTTGAATCCATTCCTCCTTGTCCTGGTCTCTGGAGCAGCAGAAAACAGGCCCTCTCCTTCCTCTACATGGCATCCCTTCAAATATTTAAATATGGCTATCATGTCCCCTCTTAACCTTCTCTTCCGCAGACTAAACATACCCAGCTCTCTAAATCTATCTTCATAGGGCATGGCTTCCAGGCCTCTCACCATTTTGGCCGCCCTCCTCTGGACTTGTTCCAGCTTTACCATGTCCTCCTTGAATTGGGGTGCCCAGAACTGGACACAGTATTCAAGATGAGGTCTAACCAAAGCAGAGTAAAGTGGTACCAGTACTTCCCTCGATCGAGACACCATACTCCTGTTGATGCAGCCGAGAATTGCATTGGCTTTCTTGGCTGCTGCATCACACTGCTGACTCATGACTCCTAGATCCTTTTCACACGTACTGCTATCCAGCCATGTGTCCCCCATCCTATATTTCTGTATTCCATTTTTTCTACCTAAGTGTAGGACCTTACACTTCTCTCTGTTGAATTTCATTTTGTTAGCCTTGGCCCAGCTTTCCAATCTTTCCAGGTCATTTTGAATTTTGATCCTGTCCTCTGGCATATTAGCAACCCCTCCCAATTTGGTGTCATCTGCAGATTTGATGAGCATGCCCTCTATTCCTTCATCCAAGTCGTTGATAAAAATATTGAACAGCACTGGGCCCAGGACAGAACCCTGTGGCACCCCACTAGTCACTTCTCTCCAGGATGAAAAGCAGCCTTTCGTGATCACCGTTTGGGTTCGGTCGGTCAACCAGTTACAAATCCAACTAACAGTAGCCCTGCCCAGCCCACATTTTACTAGCTTCGTTGCAAGAATGTCATGGGGAACTTTTTCAAAGGCCTTACTGAAATCGAGATATGCTACATCCACAGCATTCCCTTCATCTATCTAGCTAGTGACTCTATCATAAGAGATAAGATTAGTCTGGCATGACTTATTTTTGAGAAATCCATGTTGACTTCTCGAGATTACCGCGTTGCTTTCTAAGTGATTAGAAACTGACTGCTTAATGATCTGCTCCAGGACCTTTCCGGGTACTGACGTCAGGCTGACTGGGCGATAATTACTTGGGTCCTCTTTTTTTCCCTTCTTGAAGATGGGGACAACATTTGCCCTCTTCCAGTCTGCTTGAACTTCTCCTGTCCTCCAAGATTTCTCAAAGATTATAGCAAGAGGTTCCAAAATGACCTCTGCCAGCTCTTTTAATATCCTAGGATGCAATTCATCTGGCCCTGGAGACTTGAATTCATCCAATGTGGCCAGGTATTCCTGTACCACATCTCTACCTATTATGTGCCTCATTTCCCCTGCTTCCTCCCCTGCTCCCCAACCGCCAGGTTGAGTGCTTGTATCCTTCTGGGGAAAAACTGAGGCAAAGAAGTTGTTAAGTAGTTCTGCCTTTTCTCTTCCCCCGTTAGTAATTCGCCATCTTCTCTGCGCAGCAACCCTATTGTCTCCTTTTTTCTTTTGCTGCAGACATATTTTAAAAAGCCCTTTTTATAGTTTTTAATGTCTCTGGCCAGCCTAAGTTCATTCTGTGCTTTAGCCTTTCTGACCTCCTCCCTACATCTCCTAGCTATTTGCTTAAATTCTTCTTTGGTGATTTCCCCCTTCTTCCATTTCCTGTACATGTTTCTCTTAACACTTAGCTCAGCTGAGATTTCTTTAGTCAACTATTCTGGTTTCTTCAGATGCCTTCCATTTTTCCTCCTTATTGGCACAGTTTTAGACTGTGCCTTCAGTATCTCCCTTTTAAGGAACTCCCATGCCTCCTGAACTCCTTTCCCTTTCACTATTCTTGGCCATGGAATTCCATCCAGCAGCTCCCTAAGTTTACAGAAGTCTGCTTTTTTAAAATCTAAGATGAGTGTCTGGCTACACTTATCTTCTCCTTCCCACTGAAATTCCAATAGGGCATGGTCACTCCCCCCTAAAGATCCAACCACTTCTACCTCATTAACAAGGTCATCCCTGTTGGTCAGGATCAGATCGAGAATATTTGATCCCCTTGTGGCCTCTTCCACCTTCTGGACCATGAAATTGTCTGCAAGACAAGCAAGAAACTTGCTGGACCTTGCTGTCTTGGCAGAGTTTGACTGCCAGCATATATCTGGGTAATTGAAATCTCCTATTATTACTGTATATCTCCTCTTTGAATGTGCAGTCATTTGGTTGAGGAAGGCGTCATCCAAGTCCTCAGTCTGGGTTGGAGGTCTGTAGTAAACCCCCACCAGAATATCCCTATTGTTTCTCGCTGCCTTAATTCTTACCCAAATGCTCTCGACCTGGCTTTCTGGGTTTAAGTCCTGGATCTCTTCACAGGTGAAAACATCCTTGACATACAAGGCTACTCCTCCTCCTTTCTTGTTTGGTCTATTTTTACAAAATAGGCTATACCCCTCTATTCCTATATTCGAATCATGAGACTCATCCCACTGGGTCTCAGTGTTGCCTATCAAATTGTATTTATTTTGTTGTACTAGGAGTTCAAGTTGTTTGTTTGTTTCCCATACTCCGTGCATTAGTGTAGAGACACTTAAGTCCCAGGGCCCTTCCTGCAAGTCCTGTACTATAGTTTCTACTCCTCCCGCCATTGGCCGCTTGTACTACTTGTCCAATATCATTTGGGCCTTTCCCCCCTGCACTCGCCGAGTCCTTACCCTGAATAATATTGTCTCCCTCCCCAGTGGAACTTAGTTTAAAGACGTCTTAATCCTGCTTGCGAGACTGTTTGCAAAAACATTCCTGCCAAGTTTCGTGAGGTGCAGCCCATCCCTTGCCAGAAGCCCACGTTCATGGAAATTCAGGCCATGTTCCAAAAACCCAAACTGTTGCCGGTGGCACCGCGTGCAGAGCCAGTTGTTGACCTCTGCTATTGCCCTTTCCCTACATGTGTCATATCCTTGAACAGGGAGGAGAGACGAAATGACCACCTGCGCACCAAGGTCCTTAAGCTTCGTCCCCATAAGCTCGTAGTCCTTTGCGATGTGGTAAAAGCCGCTCCTCGCAGTGTCATTGGTTCCCACATGAACCAAAATGAGGGGCTTATAGTCAGTGGGCTTGATCAGCCTGGTTAGCCTCTCCATTATGTGGTTGATTCTGGCCCCAGGAAGACAACAGACCTCTCGATTGAGCTTGTCCGGTTTGCAAATTGCCGTTTTGGTTCCTCTGAGCAAGGAGTCCCCAACAACCAGAAGTTGCCTCCTCTGAGGCTTGTCCTGGGCTTGTCCTGGGCTTGTCCTGGGCTCCTCGACGAGCATGTTCTACTAGGACTGCCTGGGCATTCTGTTGAGGCTGGAAGCATTGATCTAGTTTCTGTTGCCGAAGTTGGATTCCTTGTTGTTGACATTCTGTTCCCTCCTTGTGGTGCTCCTCATTGTTCATAAGGCCAAGAACTTTGAAGCGATTGTGTAGGTTGAGAGTCTCTGTTACCTTCCTGGTCCTTCTACTCCTCCATGTGACATTCCTCCAAGCCTCCATTTCCTGGCACAGTGTGCTGACTTCCTGATCTGGCAGCTCCTCTGCGCATTTGTTCTTCCGGTAGGTCTTCTCTGCCCTATCCAAAAACTCCTCCCCTTTCCTAATAAGATGAAGATTAAAAACTCGTGCCTCCAGCTGGCGAACCTTCTCCTCCAAGAAGGTCACCAGCTTGCACTTGGTACAGGTGTACCCAAGAACATCTTGTGGCAAGAAAAGGAACATCCCACAAGCGCTACAGGTGAACGTGGCAACTGCCTCACCTTCCATCCTTGATACTACAGAGGGTAGTACAGGAAGTAGTTCTAGAAAGATTAACTGAACTTTCTTTTTGAAATTCAGCTGTATAAGCTATGTCTGCTCTACCGATTGCCAAGGGTTAAACTTGAAGGATTGAAGTAGAGGACTTCAAAGGTGCGCACCGTTGGGAGCTCCTAATAAGACTCCTCCCCCCAGCTGGCTCCTCCCCCTCATTAGTCAGACCATGTGCTCAGGGAGAAAACACGGCCAGCACAAGGAGACTAAACAAAAACAAGCAAACGAACAGACAAGCAAGCATACCTTTGATGTTGTATCTGTGATGGCCCTTTCTTTTGGTATTGCAGGTAACTTGTGATGAACAGAATGTGTGAACTAGTCTTTATTGTTCAGAAGACAGGGTACACACACATACAGTACACCTTATTCTAAGCAAGAGTCAGATATCGTGGTTCCATTTCCACTTTATCTCAGGAAGACAGCAAGGAATCCTGCATGAAATACTTCATTTATTCCCTTCCCTCTGTTAGACTGAATCACATGTAGAGCAGCTCTAGGAATGGAAAGATCTAATATTTCATTTTTCCCCCCAGAATAGAGAGTCATCTTCAGAAGGAAGCAAAACATTTCCAGAATTCAGTACTTTTCCTTTCTTGGAAGTTCAGCATTCCACATCTCACTGAGGGGAATATTAATATTGCTGGCAGGCTGCTCAAGTGTTGGGAAGCTAGAAGCATGCTCTAAGGAATGGACATAGCTAGCCATTTGTGAAATATTTACATACAGGTTCAGGGCAGGATTCACTTTCATTGCAGATGCAATAACACTTGTTCATCCTTTCCTTTCCCTCATCAATATGTGGGCTCTCCTATAGTCAGTATAATGGCATATCAGGGAATTGGGAGATCCCTGTGCTATATTATTTCCTCTTTTCCTTTGCCCTACAGATTAGGTTTGGTGAAAAAAAATGGTTGCATGTGAATGAAATTTGTGCTGATTGCTTATATATCAATGCACTGCTTGCATACAGGAGTGAAGTTAAGCCTGACTAGAAAGCTCTGCATGCTGGTATTGAACCAACGATGCAAGTGGATCATGTCTACTTTTTTTTGTTCAGCTGAGATTAGAAAGAATTGCCCTTCTTGTACCTAACATCTGGGTTTTTTTTCTGTCCTCCTCAACCCCCTTTTCATTAAAGAAGGATGAATTATGACTTAAAAAGCAATAAGAAGATTAAGTAAAACTTGATAAACTTCCAGTGTGGTGCTTTGGATATTTGAATGATGCAGAAGAACTGTTTCTCCATAATATGTACATAGTTTAGATCTCTATATAACTACCACATACAGTTTGGTTTAGAAGTCTCTTGTTTGTAATGTTAAGAGTGAGTAGCTGAGTGGATAAATTGGAAAATAAAACATGTCCATAGCCTATTAGCAACTTTGGAACATTTTCACACTATTTTGACTTGCTGCATATTAAGTGTAACAAGGGACTCCCTCCAAAATCATGAACTTTAATCTTAAAATATGGTGTTTTTTAAAAGAATTAAGATTCAGGTGTATATTCTGCTGATCATGTTGGTTAGCCCATGTGGGAAAAAATGTTCATTCTCTGGTCAGCAGTCAGTTAAATGATTTACTTGCAGTATAATCGTCTCCATATTTATTCAGAAGCAAGATCCATTGTGTTCAGTGGGATCTAACTTGCTAGTGAGTATATCTAGGATCACTGTTGTTGTTTTTTTCTGTATCGCTGTTTACATGGACACTTTTTAAGCAAGTGCTTGAAGTGCCTTGCATCAGGGATCTGGAACAGTTTTTATTTTTAAAAAACCTATATTATTGTAGATAGCTCAGTAGTAACTATTGTAAATGTAGAAAGGGAACATCTTGGTTTGAAAGAGGCATCCATTAAATTACTGAGAAATAAAATGCACAAACAGGTTCATGAAATGTGAATACACATCTCTTTTCAAACATGGTGCTTTGAAACTGTATTTAATAACCTTGGTCTGCCAGTTTCTTGCAGAAAAACCCTAACAGGAACTACTAGTGCTTCTGGTGCTTAATTGTGACATTGTTTAAAAGTCTTGATGCTGGATTGCTTTTTGCTGTTGAAAAGAAACAGTGATAAATTATTTGAAATGAATAAAAGAATTGATGTTTAGTTTTGGTTTCAGTTTAATATTGACCACAGAAAGTAGACTTCACACAAACTTTTTTATTCAGAAGTGTTATAAATGGCTCATCAGTAAGAAACAATATTTCCGAGTATGACATAAAATGGTTTTATAAGGAGTTTCTCAAAACAGCATAGTCTCACTTTATTTCATCAGGGACTCACTGCACTGTTCACTAAGTTTCATTTTGAGACATCACTTGAACAGTTAGGCTTTTTAGAAATGTGTTGGTCTCATACAGCAGCTATATGTACAACAAAGCTGGTAAACCACATCACAAAATATTATGTACCTTGTTACGTACTTAGGACTAATCTTCATGCCTTCAAAATGTAAATGGCATCAGCTATTAGGACGAATTAGTTTAAAAGTCCCTGAAGGGTCAGGCACAAACCATTTTTCCCATAGGTCAGTGTGAACACTAGGATAATCCCAAGGTTTGTATCTTCCATTCCAGTGAAGTAACTTGGCATCACGAAGAAAATGCTCTGAGTATCTGGCATCAGGACTCCAGCCTATGTTGGTTAAACAAAAGAAAACTTTTTATTTAGGCCTTACTGGAAAACCCTTCATTACAGGTAAAATAAATAAGCATGGATGCCATTCAGTTTAAGTACTTGCTTAACTCTGCTTCTGAAATGTACAGCACAATCTGCATGTCAGGTCAGAGGTAAGACTTAATTCAGTGGGACTCAGCTGTTAGTTAAATGTGTATAGGCTCGCAACCATGAATACTTAACTGTGATGGAGTGTACATTATGGTTTGATTCAAGTAATGTAACAAAGGTCTTTCTGGACTAGTGGGTAAACTGGCTTTACAAAATGCAATTCTGAGACATTTTTTACAACTAGACTGAGATCAAAGCCAAAACCCAGAGAGACTCCAATTCAGTTAAACCCCATTGCAGTTAATAGGAAGAAAAAACTAGTTGCAATGATTTTGTCCCACTGATTTCAGTGAAACTTAAATAGAACTTTGAAGAAGGATTCAGCTGTTTTCAATCACAACCCTACACCAAAGCAAGATGCAAACTTGCCTTCCTTGCTGCACTTAGGGGGAGGTCCAGTTGATGACTCAAATATGAATTTTGCAATATGCTATGCCTCAGCTTAAGATGACTAAACACAGCACAAAATACTTGGTTAGTTTTCTAATTTCTTGCATGTATATTTTTACAAAAATGTAACATGATTTGTTTAATTTGTTAGTGTTGCATCTTGTCCGACAAAGATTAATACCATCGTTTTTCCTACATTCTGCCAAATTACAGGATACAGAAACAAAAATACAGATTTCTTGAAAATCTGCCATTCTCAGTTAACATATTCAAGTAAGAATCAAAAACTTACCTAGATGCCGAATGTGCCATAAAGGATTAATTGCTGAATACTTTCCATGGAATACAATGAGCATTGGGGAGGTTGCCACACCTCCGGCCAGGGTGCTGCTATACAGGTTTTCTCTGAAAAACATATTTTTAATTCTCAAATGTTCTGAAGGTGTTGTTAACTAGCATTTACAATAACTTAATGTAAGAAAGGAGTAAATGGCAAAAGGCAGCCCAATTCAATTAGAAATAGGTTAAGAAGAGCATTTGGATCTGATACCTGCCCGAGCATATTTTTTCTACTCTGAAGGATGTTACTGAGACCAAGACAGCTCCTGTTATGTTGCGTTATATAGTGCATACTACCTCAACTATTATGTGTCAAACGGGGCGTTCTGTTTAGCTTAAGGGAGAAAAAAATCTCATCAGAAATTAGCCAACCTTCATTTGAAAAGCAAACCAGTGAATATCCACTGTGCATAGAATGCTGTCACATTAAAAACCTTAAAGATTTGATCAAATACGCAGTGTATTGTTCACTAATAGACAACATCCCTAAGTCAGTACTTATAATCTACATGTTAGTCTCATTTAAGAAGTATATAGTTTGCAAGCACAGCAAGGTAATATACAATGCAATCAACAGCATAATCAATTCCTGGTACTATAAAATAGAAAACTATTCATACATACTCTACATTTTTCTGCATCCATTTTTCTAACTGCTTTGTGATTCGCTGATGCTTCCATTCTGTCATATTGGCAACAATAACACCAGGATTAAAGGAGCAGGTACTGGGGCTTACACCAAGATCTCGAATTGTTTGCTTTCGGTAGTCCAAAAATCCCATATAGGTATTCTAGGGGAAAGAAAGATGTGATTATTCTAAATTAAACAAAGAGTCCCAAATTTGTATTTACCAGATAGTTTCATCTATGATATTTGCTCACATCTTAATTCTCAGACATTGGGAGAGGGAACAGCTGACAAAGTACATGCACACACGATGTGATTCACAATCCACAAGATAGGGATTTCAGGGAGGAAGTGTTCTACATTGTCCTTAGTGTGTGGAATTGGTCATTTGTTGTGTGCCTTCAAACTGTTTCCAACTTAGGTTCGCCTTAGGGTCATCATATCACAGGAGTTTCTTGGCAAGATTTGTTCAGATGGGGTTTGCCTTTACCTCCCTCTGAGAATGATACGGTGTGACTTGGCCATGGTCACCCACTGTGTTTCCATGGCTGAGCGTGAATTCAAATGCTGGTCTCCAGAATCTTACCCTAATGCTCAAACCATACATACTGGCTCTTGTTAGTTCATCACAAGTAGTAAAGAATCACCAAGGCTGTGCTATCTAAAACTGCCTGCTTAATTAAATTCTGACAACTTTATAATAAGGATCTGAAGTTAAAAGTCTCTGTTAAATTTGTGGATGTGTATTAGATCTTGATGTCCTTCTGAAAGAGCGCAACACTGGACAAATATTCCAAGGCTGTTTATATAGCAAGTATAGGCAAAGTTCAGCCTTCCAGGTGTTGATACACTACAATTCCTATCAGTCCTAGCCAGTGGTGGTCTAGAAATGCTGAAAGTTACCGAAGGACAGCCAGACTGTTGAACAGAGCTGCTTACTGGGACTGTTTTGTTACAAAGGCCCCATAGACTACGACCACTTTATTTCTGGGCAATTCAGAGGGGTGGTCATGATGTATAAAGTCCTACATTGCTTAGGTCCAGGCTATCTGAAGGTGCATATCCTCCTATGCAAGCCTATGTGAGCTTGAGATCCTTGCAGGGAGGCTCTTCTTTCAATACTACCACAACTGGGTATATCTGATGGAAATGTGGGAGAAGTCTTCTTCCTGGGCTGCTCCCAGGATCTGAATCTTTTCCAAGAGAGGTTAGACTGGCTTCTTCCATGGACAAGATAAGAGTTTTGTTCCAACAGCCTTTTTGGAAATGATTGCTTTAACATGAGGTAGTAGTTTCAGTGAGATCCAGTGTGGTGTAGTGATTTGAGAGCACTGGACTATGACCCTGGGGGTTCAATTCCCCACTCGGACATGGAAGCACATTGGGTGACCTTAGACGCATCACACATTCTCAGCCACAGAAAATCCCATAATAAGTTTGCCTTAGGGTTGCCATAAGTTAGAAATAACTTGAAAGCACATAGCAACAGTGGTTTCAGTGTTGGACTTGGCGTTTAGGAGACCAAGGTTCAAAATCTCCACTCAGCCACAAAATTTGCTGGGTGACCTTAAAGGAAGGGAATGGCAAACCTCTGAACAAATCCTGCCAAGAAAAACCTATGATATGTTGCTCTAAGTTGGAGTCAACCTGAAGGCACATAAGAACAAACTCTATAGTGTGCAGTATCATTTTTTGCCTTTTTAATTGAAATGTTTTAAATTGTTCTTACAACTTTCAATAGCCTAGTTATGTTTTAGCCACTTTTTATATATTTTAACCTATATATGCTGGAAACAATCAAGAGGGTCACCTTTTTTCTGGCCGTCTTATAGAGAAATCCTCTAAGACCTCTTGCTCAACCAGTTTCCTCTATGCCAGTTGATCCCCAGAAAACCAGTTTAGCACCTGTTCCAAAACTTTGTTCTCTGAGATTGCCATGCAGATGGTGGAAAGAATTATGAACTGCAGAAGGATGAGTTGGAAAAATGGAGCAAGAATGTTTGTTTTTCTATGGATCTCCTACCTGCATTCCTACACTTCTAACCATTTCATGAGTTGAAGGCAAATCACAGTCATCTGAGAAAGCTGCAGCATGGCCATGTGCTAACTTTGTATCATACAGGTCTTGGATGTCACCTAAAAAAAAATATTTTTTAAAAAAAGCCTCATTGGTCTATGCATATTATTCTTTAACTATCTCTGAAAGCCAGTCTTCTGATGTAAGAACCTGCCAGTCTTCAGAACTTTCAGTGTAGGGCTGCTACCTCAGTTTTCAAATTCTAGCACTCAGAAGAGCAAAGTATTATACATGATATTTTTATATATATACACACGCACCCCCCACCACCCCGCACACATATATATGAGATTACTGTATTTGCTGGTGTATAAGATGCACTTTCCCCCCTAAAAAATACCCTCTGAAAATGGGGTGCATCTTATACACCAGCAAATACGGTAATGCTAAATACATAGGGAGGGGAGGGGGATCAAAAGGAGTTCTTCCTGCCCAAGCAAAACAGGAAGGAAGGGGGTAGAGGAAGCCTAGTGTATCACTCCTTACCTCTCCCTCCTCTCCTGTGCATTTTGACTCTGCTGGGAGTTCTCCCTGCTGAAACAAAACAGGAAGGGAGAGACGGGGAAGCCTGGTGCAGCTCTCCTCACATTCCCCTCCTTTCCTATGCATTTTGCCTCACCAGGGAACTAAAATAATTTTTCCTGAAAAATACCCCTTGAAAAGTGGGGTGTGTCTTACATGCTGATGTGCCTAATACGCCAGCAAATACAATATATATAGTATGACATTTATAATCTAGTGATAATATATAACATGAAAAGAACAGTTTTTTGATCTTCAGCCGTCTAGGTATTATTTTATGGATGGTCAGATTACCTTGAACAATCACATCATCGTCAAGGTATATCACCTTTTCATGTTCATGGATGAGTAGAGGGAGGTAAAATCGAACAAAGTTTAGCTGTTGAATTTAAAAAGAAAGATGTGTGAGCAAAGCAGAAGAGTGTATTGTGATAATATACTGTTAAAATATTTGTCATTCAAGCAATAAAATGTTTGAGGGGGGGCGTCAAACAATACGGAGAGTCCTGAATTGTGCTAGTAGTCCCAATTACCTTAGACCCATATTTTTCCTTTCTTCCCCTTCTTCTTTTTCTTTTTTCTTTCTTTTTCTTTTAAATTTTGGACGGCCTCACCTCATCCAGGTCTTAATAAGCATAAAGATGTGTACAGATTGACCTTGTTATCAAAAAAGCCAAAGCAGTTATAAAATGGCTCTTATGTTAACGGAGTCCCCCTGTCCTATGGTTATATGCCAAAGCAGCTTTTTATTCATGGTTCCATAGATCTGGTATACTTACAGGCTGAAGTAACTCAGGACGAGCTGCATCTGGTCTGATTTTCCCTTTTAACACCATGGGATTGAATTCTATAATTTTAAACTTGATATCTTTTAGTATGGAGTTTTCAATCCACTTTCTGGAATAAAGAGCAATGCACATATTTAAGAAAACCTTGTCTAATGAGTGTACTGCTGTATTGCTTTCCACTCACTCCTTCCCCTATTCCTGGCCATCCAATCCATTGTGCTATGTACTCTCCACAATACAGGAAAGAAGGTTAAAAAAAAAAAAAAGAAGTACAATGTACAATTTCTAAGTCTTCCCTAATGTTACACTTCAAATTGATACTCTTTAGTCATCTGATATGTCTCAATATTTCAGCTTCCTAATATAACATTCACATGGAATTCAAACAGTCCCAATGGTGAAGTAGTTTTTTTGCCTCTCACTCAGTTTACCCACTACTGGCTCTTTTACACTACACAGTTACAGTTATAATTCCACTTTAAGTATTATGGTTCCATTCTATGGAACCCTGGGATCTGCAGTATGGGGACAGGCATTTAAAATTCTCTGCCAGAGAGCTCTAGTGTCTCCCCAAACTACAAATCCCAGGATTCCATAGGATGCAGGCATGACAATAAAAGTAAAACTGCAATTTTAAGGTATTACTTTGCATTGTATTATATAAGACACTAACATGCAAACTAAGGGCCTTTCCGCACTACACTGTCATAGTGCTATTATTCCACTTTCAACATCCTATGGAATCCTAGGGTTAGTAGTTGGGGGGGAGTTTTAGAATTCTCAGCCAGAGAGCTCTTTGGCCTCAGTAAACTACAAAGCCCAGAATTCCACAATGTTTAAAGTGGAATAATAGCATTATAATAATGTAGTGCGGAAAGGCCCTAAGTGAAGAACTCTCTTCCTCTAGATCATTAGACATCAACCCAGCATGACTTACTGCCCTCTCCCCCTCCTCAGTGCCATTCTCTCTTACCCCTTCATTGTTCTGCTCACATCCTGCCCACAATTCTACACATTTTTAGTTGTTTTATCAGCACTTCTGAACTATTCTGCCAGTACTGTATCTTGCATTTCACCAGGGTAGCAGGGCTTCCATTAGATCCTCAGTGCCTCTCAGCTTATGAATCTCAACGACACTATTGTTCACTAAATAACTGAAATTATTTCTCATTATTTTACCTGATATGTGGAATTCCATTCTTCAGCCCAACTACATAGAACAAGACATTAGAATCAGTGTTGCTATAAATGCTGTTGATTGCTGCTATTGCTGCACCCATTCTGCCTGCAGCAGCACATATCACCACAGGAATTTCATCTTCTGTTTCCTCAGGACCTTCCAAATCAACTGGGGTGCGGGAGGAAGAGAAGGAAAAAAAAAACATATTATTATACACAATATCTGTTCTATTTAATGTTTATTTAAATCATCCCAAAAAGGATAGTAGTGTTGAAAGTCAATGCTATTTTCTGTCTCTAACTTGACAGACATCATCATCATCATTCTCATTTATTTTCATAAATAACATCATCATACCACCTGGGTACAGATATGTACTGCTGTTGCACATATCTGCTATTCCTGGCTGCTATATTTCCTTGTGATACCACTAGAAATGGAAAATAAATTTGTTGGGTTCAGACTTCCATATGGCTCTGTGTCTCACAATACCAGCAGCAGGCCAAAGAGCTTCTTGCCTTGGAAATCTCTGTACATTTCCAATGACTGCAATACATTTCAGTGAAGGAAAAAAATATGAATAAAACAGTATACATGACAAAAGCTGTGTATACAGGCGTAACTCAGTTAACAAAGCCTTTTTACAAAGGTCATTTGAGACTTTTTACAAAGGCTATTTCCACAGTAGCCTATTATAGTGCTATTATTCCACTTTCAACATCCTATGGAATCCTGGGGTTTGCAGTTTAGGGAAGGGCCTCAAAGGCCTAAACTGCAAATCCCAGGATTCCAAAGGATGTTGAAAGTGGAATAATAGCACTATAACAGACTAGTGCAGAAATGGCTAAAGTCTTTTTACATGAGCCCAGTCCAACTCCCTGCTCCTCACCCTTTTCTTCTTTCTAGCAGTATTGGCATTGGGAAGATGGTGAAGGAATGGAGAATGACAGACTTTCAGTGTTGGGCTATAGCGGTGTGTCTGCAATAAACAATACAATAAAGCTTGACCAGGAAAAGAGTGGGATTATTCCCTAGGTGATCCCACTATTGCTGTTGCGCTTACATACAAACAGCTGCCTCCAGAATTGTATACTGAGCATGTGTGAAGAGCAAAACTGAAAAGGGAAAGCAGATTACACTGCCTGACCAGCTACTCTGGCGTGTAGAAAACGTATGTTCCTATAAGTTTTGCCACCAGAATGGAAATCATAAGAAAAGTGCAGGCTCTTGACAGAAAAAAAAAACCATCCCAGGGTGCATTTTGAAAGAAGTTTTCATGTGGTCTCTAGAAGATTCAAAATGTTTTTGTTTACTTATGCAAGGCTCACCTGATCTGGTTGTTTCATATCATATGTATAATAAGTATAATATTACTCTTGAATAAAAAGTTTGCTGAAACATGTTGAACTGCTCTCCCTTTGGGGTGGGGGAGGTGGTGTAGGAACCTATCCCTATTCTTTCCATGTTATTTCCACCTCCAGTACCAAAGTTTCTGTTAAAGACGTAAAGTTCCAGACTATGTCTACTTTGTTAACTGAGGTATACATGTACTTGAAAGAGGTACACAACACTTTTTTAGTCAGTAAAGTGTACAAAAGTATGCACATTAAGAAAAATGTGTACCAAAATAAACACACATTTCCAAGCAGGGAGGGAAAAAATAGTGTAACAAGACTGAAATGCCTGTTTGATTCTGAAAAATTCAGAAATTTACAGGGAGCAGCAAAAACAACAAGAAGACTTATGAAATTTAAAGACTAATAATTTAATTTGGAATAAATTTTCACAAACTCCAGCCCACAGAAAAACAAAACCTGACATTCTCACATTCCTTGATACTGCCCTTGTGTTCATGCTTGTCTACATGCAGAAAGACTGCATTTACACTATGGCCATTTCTGCACTACACTGTTAATAATGCTATTATTCCACTTTCAACATCCTGTAGAATTCTGGGGTTTGTAGTTTACTGAGGCCAAAGAGCTCTGGCTGAGAATTTTAAAGGCCTCTCCCTAATCTGCAAACCCCAGGATTCCATTGGATGTTGAAAGTGGAATAATAGCACTATAACAGTGTACAGCGGAAATGGCCTATGTGTGAGCTCAAGTCTAAAAAGACACAGTAGCTACACCTGAAGTATTTTCCTCTACCAGGACCTGAAATGGGTGCAGAGGAAAAGCAAAAGAAGTTCTGGTGCTAGGTTCCTATTTACAGCATCTCAGAATACTCAGTCTTTGTTTTATTTTTAAAAATAGAAATAGTTTCTAATGGTGAGTGCCTACCTGCCTCGTTCTTCAGAATGGCTGGTGGCATCTTGTGAACTTTATTATATAGAATGACACAGACAGTCAAAATCAGAAGAAACAGTAGGATTTGATTAACTGAAAAAGAAAGGAGAGCTAGTCAATAACCAATCTTTCATGCATTTAACAGCACAGTCTTGAACAGATTTACCAGGGTTAGTCCTGACATTAAATAAAGTGAGAACATCACCTCAGGCAGCTGATTTGAGTATCATATAAAGGCAACAAATTATTTCTGAATTTATTATTGTATTTTTACTTCTTGTGAGAACTGCTTGTGAGATTTTACCTTAGGTGCCAAACAACTTGGCTAGCCAGGAATACCTTGACTTGTGAGAGTGGTACTATTTGCTTCATGATACCAGCAGCAAAATGTCTTGGAACACCCAACTTTGAGTCACAGAGTCAAATGGGACTTCCCCTTTCTTAAAAGTATGTTTAGAATTGCAGCTTGATGACACTGTCCTAAACAAGCCAATTCAGAAGTAAGTTTCCTGAGTTCAATGGAACTCACTCCTACATGGAATGAGAAGTTGGTACTTACTGTGAGTGTTCATAGGATAGTTGGAGGAAAAATCCACTACACAAATCCCCATGTGCCAGCTGGCCAGGCAAGAAATAAAAAACTGATGGTGAAGGGGAAAGGAGTAACGGATGTAACTGAAAAGAACATTGGACTGGGAACCCCTGCTTGGCCAGAGGACATGTGAGGAATAACCCAAAGGGTTGTGGATTGCTCCTCTCGACATCCTGAGAATGGTGGTGTTAGAACCAAGAGAAAACTGTCTTTGCATCTCTTAGTTCCCCAAACTTCATCTACTTATTTCATTGTCATTTTGTCCAGAATCGGCTGTAAGGATTTACAGTCAGTAAGCATTTTTCCAGCCCTGACCTATTATAGAAAGTCCATATATTCAGGTCAGATTATTTATGGATACTAATTCCAGAATAAATAATGGGGTGAGTGGCTGTCATGAATCATCATGCATATTTGAGTCCCCAACACTATTTTTTAGCAGAATATATTCTGTGGGCAGGAAGGGACTGACACCATTTCCGCACTACAGTGTTAAAGTGCTGCTATTCCACTATCAACCTCCTATGGAATTCTGGGGTTTGTAGTTTAGGGAAAGACACTTTGAATTCTCAGCCAAAGAGCTCTTTGGTCTCAGTAAACTACAAACCCCAGAATTCCACAGGGTGTTGAAAGTGGAATAGCAGCACTTTAACACTGTAGTGCGGAAATGGCCTGATTTGGCAAACAGAGATTTGTTCAGAGGAGGTGATACAGTATGTGTGAAAGGGATCTAGGAGTCTAGGATAACAGTATGTGTAAAAGGGATCTAGGAATCTTAGTAGATCATAAACTGAACACGAGTCAGCAGTGTGATGCAGCAGCCAAGAAAGCTAATGCAATTTTTAGTTGCATCAATAGGAGTATGGTGTCTAGATCGAGGGAGGTAATGGTGCCACTTCTATTCTGCATTGGTTAGACCTTATTTGGAATTCTCTGTCCAGTTCTGGGCACCTCAATTCAAGAAGGATATCAACAAGCTGGAGCGTGTCCAGAGGAGGGTGACCAAAATGGTGAGAGGCCTGGAAGCCATGCCCTATGAGGATAGACTTAGAGAGCTGGGTGTTTTTAGTCTGCAGAAGAGAAGGTTAAGAGGGGACATGATAGCCATGTTTAAATATTTGAAGGGATGTCATGTCAAGGAGGGAGTGGGCTTGTTTTCTGCTGCTCCAGAGACTAGGACAAGGAGCAATGGATTCAAGCCGCAGGAAAGGAGATTCCACCTGAACCTCAGGAAGAAGTTCCTGATGGTCAGAGCTGTCCGGCAGTGGAATATGCTGCCTCAGAGTGTGGTGGAGTTTCCTCCTTTGAGGTTTTTAAGCAGAGGCTGGATGGCCATCTGTTGGGAATGCTTTGATGGGTGTTCCTGCATAGCAGGGGGTTGGACTCAATGGCCCCTGTGGTCTCTTCCAACTCTTATGATTCTATATTTAACCTTCCCATCCTGTTGTTTTCCCATTCCAGTTCACCTCATTTGAAAGCCTCGAATCCCAGTTCCAAATGTATATTTGCCATCTTCGGTGAAGTTAGATTTCTTAATAATTCTACTGGTATCAGTATTTATTAATCTGTTTTACAATTAAACTATTTTCTAAGATTCCCAGGGAGAGAGCCACTCATGTACTTAATTTATTCAAATTGCTTAATTACCTTTTTAAAATCATCTTAGTAACCTGCATGCAAAAATGAGTGTTGCACAACAAGGCTGCTTGAGAATGAGGGAGACCCTCTCCTTTGATGACTTCAGGAAACAACGACTGTGACACCTGTTCTCATGAAGAGTTCCACTGACAGAAAAGGAGCCTCACACAGCTATGCTTCCTCTCATCCCAGACCCCAAATATGGCTTCCTTGCCAACATAATAATAAATAATAATAATAAAATTTATTTTTATCCCGCCTCTCCCAATGGATTGTGGCGGCATTACAGGAATATATAAATACATTAAAACATTAAAATGTACCCCATCCTCCCCACCCACCAACCCTCAGATATTGATCCTCGAATCCTCGGATATTGATGATTGCTCCCTGGAAACTTCCTCAGGATTAGACATTCAGGCATTCTATGGTAGCAACTCCATAGCAGTAAACAGGAAACACACCAATCTTGTCTCATAGGCACAATACTTCTTCTTTAAAGGAATGATCATCACATCCAAGGAGGCAAGGTCCCAATTCTGCCTGGTTTTCAGCCCAATGCAGGCCAGAGGCGCCTGCTCTTTGGCTTCTGCCTTGCTTTATTTCTGCACTAGAATGTTAATAGCGCTATGATTCCACTTTCAACATCCTATGGAATCCTGGGATTTGCAGTTTTGGGAGGGGTCAGCTGGCCCCTCCCGAAACTGCAAACCCAGAATTCCATAGGATGCTGAAAGTAGAATCATAGCGCTATTAACAGTCTAGTGTGGAAATGGCCTTAGTCTTGCTTCTAGCTCCCACAGGAGTACTCTTCATTAATACCTACCTGCCAAATTCTTCTACCACTATGGACAGAACTGCACATATTCCACATACTCCTCCCTCCCAACCACCACTGGGGACTGGCTTCTCTGCAGGCTTCAGTTCAAAGCATATGAATGTAACAAAAAGCATGCTGCATCTAGTCCAATATTATCTGCACACAGTGACCGATCAGCTGCATACAGGCAATCTGGAAGCAAGACATCAGTGCAGCTGCACCCTCCCATCTCACCCTGTTCAACAACTGAACTGCCTTTGACACTGGAAAGGTTAACTTGTTGGGAAATAAATTTTGAGGATGTCTTACTTTTTCGTAACAGAGCCATGTGGTTCTTTCATTGGGTTGCTATCTGCAGTTGAAAAGTAAAATTGGAAAAAGAAAAATGCAGGTTGAAGCAGAAAAAGTATACATACATGTACCATCTGTGTTTAGTGAGACCCTTACAAACCTCAGTTTGACCATTTGATTATGCTTTAGAGTGAAATGGGAAGCACCACAAACCTATCTCATAGATACAGAAATACATCTCCCCATGACACTATCTGCCTCCCCCCACCTCAAAGAATAGAAGTTGCTCCAGTTCTTACATAGGCAAAAGTAAAATATACATAAAGGTGAGTTTCTCTTAGGAGATATAGGGTAGACATAAATGTTCACCTTCTCTCTCTTTTCCCCCTCCAGTTGTACAATGGTACTATTGTGGCACCTACTTGTCCAGTTTTATTGGATACATTTCCATTTGTGCAGCCTTAGGATATGGACAGGATCCTTGGAGAACTGAGAGCCACCACACATGCACTGGATCCTTAGCTCCCTTGGCTCCTGAAAGCAGCTAAAAGGGGACTTGATGAGCAGGTTAGGGAACTGCTGAATGCAGCAAGGGAAGTTTCTATTCTGTCCATAAGAAGATGTGGTGAGGTCATTAGTTTTACAAAAGCCCTCCCTGGATCCCATCAGTCTTGAAAATTATCAACCAGTTTCTAATATTCCATTTTGGGGCAAGGCTCTGGACTGGAGTGTGTGATGGCCTCCCAGCTCCAGGGTTTTCCGGATGAGATAGTTTATCTAGATCTTTCTCAATCCAGCATCAGCCCTAGTTATGAGATGGAGGTAGCTTGGTTGGCTTGATAGATAACTTACTCAGGGAATCAGAGAGAAGAAGTGTGTACCTGTTGATTCTGCTAGACCTTTCAGTATCTTTTGATATCATCAACCATGATATCTTTCTGAGCCACCTCTCTGGGATGTGATTTGGGGTACTGTTCTGCAGTAGTTCTAGTCCTTCCTGGAAGGACTACTCAGATGGTAGTGCTGGAGGACTCCTGTTCAATGCCCTGGCCATTGGCCTGTGGGGAACCTCAGGGTTTTGTGTTGTCCTCCATGCTGTTTAACATCTACATGAAACCACTGGGAGAGGTCATCCAGAGTTCTGCAGTTCAGTGTCACCAATATGCTGATGACACCAGGTCTATCTCTCCTTTCCATCTGATTCCAAGCAAACTGTCTTGATACTGAACCAATTTCTGTTGTCTATAATGGACTGGATGATGACAAGCAAATTGAAATTTAATCAAGATAAGACAGAGGTGTTCCTGATCAGTCAAAAGGAAGATCAGGGAATAAGGCTCTGCCTGTACTGGATAGGGTTACACACAGTCACATAGGGACATGGGGGCGATTCACTTAGGGCAGCAATGTTTCTGGGGCGTCCCAGCCCATAGCCATGCTCCCACACTCCTTGGCCATGCCCTCACACAGTGGCCCCACCCCTCACGCCATAGCCCTGCCCCCTCCCACCCACCCCTCCACACACTCCAAGCTCCGTCACTGGTTGCACACACATCCTGAAATTTCAGGCTTGCAGCTTGTAGTGCCCTTGTTAAAACAGCTTCACTGGCCTCACATTAGTCACTGCATGCAATTGAAAAGTGGTGATCATGACCTATAAAGCTGTAAGTGGCTTGGGTCCAGACTATATGAAAGACCACTATCATATGTACCAAAATCTAAAGAGTTTTCTCTCAGTCTCACCACCACCATAGGTTCACTTCGTGAAGCCACTGGAAAGAATCTTCTCAGTGACTGCTTCTGCCCTCTGGAATTCCCTTCTATGGCAGGGAGGCTGGACTAACTGAAAATACACATTTTTCAAAACCATAAATTGACTTCTGGACACTTCCAGGCTTTTGTTTTTGCTTTTAGGGAATTTTGGCCAGCTGTGTGATCTGCTATATGGAGGGAAGAAAACTGTCCCCCAAAACTTCAGCAACTGCCCATCCCTAAATGACATGCTACATTAATATGCAAAAAACATTATTTCTTTACTCTAAAGTTAATTGTGTACTGCCCTAATCTGAACTGGGACCAGCACAGACTGTGAGAGGTTTAAGGCTTCTGCCCCCCCCCGCATCTGTTTTTTATTTAACTGCACAACAGGCAAAGACAGGAGTCAAAAGAAGAATAAAAGATTTCACAGATGCCAGGATGGTTTTTTTCTTTCTTTCCCTGATTAACTCCCATATGAAGGGAGCTTTTACAAAAATAAATGGAAGAATGGTTTAAACCTACTCTATCCACACATGATAGTCCTAATCCCAATTTGGTGCATGGATGTCCAGTTCAGAGTTTTAAAAAGGGGAATCTTTAACAGCATGCTACATGTATTCATGCCATGTGAACATATTGCTACAAGTGACACAATGTGGAAAATGAATAAAATACAAGTTATAACCAGTCTAGATTTTGCATTGCATGATAGAATGACTTGAGAAAAAAAAAATTTTTAAGGATCACACAGAAAAACATCCTGTGAAGATATCAAAGAACACTGACACAAATTAGGCAAGACCTTTTAAACAAAAGATCAATCCTTGGTGTCACTGTCAAGACTATGTTCATGGGAATCTGAGATAAGAGATCAAGACACTCCAAACAAATCAGACTTTTTCAGCTATGTGGCCCAAAAGTTTACGTCCATCTTTCCTACATGAGAAACAAATCCGTATTTGACAGCATAAGATCCTTTTCAGCAAACTATTTGGATATGTATCATATTACTGTTATTTGAATGTAGAGTGAACAGGGTGTAGTAAACATGGGCATGCATTCAAGAAATCACATAACTGAGCACATGCCAAACGCTACAAAGATCTCTCCAGTTTTGATGTGTGAAGCTAGTTTTAGTTCTAACTGAACCATGTAGAAAGCAACATATAATCATTCTGTGTTTTTAGAAATCAGGAATCTTTTTGCTTTTTCCTGTTTTTTCCAGACATAGTAACTAATCATTTTGAAATAGACAGAGAAGTACATCACACTGTTGGCTAAGGATATAAAACTTTATTTATAGGTGTCTTGGAATGCTCTATTTGCAAATACTCCTGCAATTCAGAATATTCTCTAGAGATCAGCTAAAAAGCCCCTACTCTCACATACTTTTCTGTGTAACTCTTCAAAGGTCCTTTCACTCTACACAATTATAGTGCTATGATTCTATGTTAACTGCCATTACAACATCCTATTAAATCCTGGGATTTGCACTTCAGAGAGGAGTATTTTGAATTTTCAGCCAGAGAGCTCTAGTGTTTTACTAAATTATACATTCCAGGTTTCCATAAAATAGTGTCATGACAGTTAAAGTGGAATCACAGCAGTACAGTGGGCCCTCCATCTATGCACGGGTTCCATTTCAGGAGCCCCTGTGAATAATGGGATTTACTAATGCTCATGTCCCATTAAATTCAGTGGAGGTGATATGCACATGCATGTGTCAGTGTGTCTGCAGACATATCTTCATGGAAACATGAATTCACACATGGCAATAAGGAGGATGTACTGTATAACTGTGTGATGTGAAAGGGCCCTCTTTTTGCCTGTTTCTCCAAAAGCTGTTGCAACAACTCTTTTGCCCAACCTGATTAAAGTTTTCCTAAGGGTCTTCATATCAGACTGTGGCCTAAATCCTGTTGTTAGCCCTGACTAAAGTAGAGCCATTTAATCAACTGGATTCACCTATGTGTTAACTTACCATTCAACAATAGATTCAATGAGTGCTTTCTAGCTGGGGGTAACCAACAGGATTCCAGACAATGCTATCTAGTACTACACATGCTTATGACAGTGAAATCAATGATGAATCTCTAGTTGGTATCTTTTAAGAAGAAGAGAGGTCCTGGAAGATTTTTGGAATTATCTCCCTCCAACATTCCTCACTTGAGTTAGAAAAAAATGCTTTTAACTGTATTTAAAAAATTTCAGCTGTTCTATCTAGCATAAAGTGCAGCCACCATTAAATGGAAGAGACCATAAGAAGAAATTAGCATCACTCTGTTCAGAATATACCAGTGTAATGGAAAGAGAAGAGCAGCTTACTGACACTGTGGTGCTTCATAATTCTCATCTGAATTTTTTTTTATCCTACAGTTGATTCTGTTGTGTGCCCTTCTTAGATGAGGTAACAAAATACCGGATCTTGTCATACTGATTCATCAGTATTGTAAAGACATATATCCCTCAGCAGTGAAGACACTTACTAAATCACAGTGTGCAAAATCTTATCTGTATATACATTGTTCTCACAATGGTACGTACAACAGTTTCAGTATATCTCTGTTTCAAATGCACTAAGCCTCTTTTCTGGCACAAAAGACACATGTATTTTCAACCATGAAAATTCAATGCAATACCTGGAATTCACTGGTGCCCCAAATGAAAACTTTTTTGAGCTAGTATGTACCATCTGTAATACATTAACCCTATTCATAAGTTATGCTTTCTTGTAGTTTTTGAAAAAGTGACTGTGTTAGTCTCTTGCTGCATAAATAGGAGAAAAGGAGGTGAGGGGAAAAAGGAATGTAACAGCAGTTTTAAGACTGTTTTTCATTTTTGCATGAGCTTTCAAGGATATAAACCCACTTCTTAGGAACCCCTGGTATTACATCCAAAGAAGGGTGTTTATATTCATGAAAGCTCATCCAAAAATAAAAACCAGTTACTTTTAAACATGTTACTGCATTCCTTCCCCCACTCTCTTCTTCCTTTTTTTATTGTGCTTTCTGGATAAACATTAGTATTTGAATAACTTGCATCCCATTTTTAAGTGTAGAATATAAACTTTGATAAAATTGAATTAAAACAACCTTGTTTTTTGTTTAATATGTGGAAAAACATAAAAGCAAAAGTCCACATTTTAATATTTGGAAATGAGATAACATTTTACACTATTATGTAGATATTTACAGAAGCAGTCGGAGATTTGTTACTGAATACTAACAATTGCTGAAAACTGCAAGATCATATAACAAAATGAGAAGGTATAGCAGTGAAAGCAAGAAAAGGAAATTGCGAAGGCAACGCTTTCTGTAGAATTAGATATTTTACCTTTCAAGGGCAGCAGAGCAACTGAGAGTTCTTTTCCCAGAAAAATGACTGCGAAGCAGCTGCTCTTGGTAACTGGATGGTCTAGTGTTGTAAACATTCATGCCAGAACTGTCTTTCTCTTGAGATCTGAATGGTCTTTTTTCTTGCTTAGTTCCTCTAAAAATGCTGTTGAATAAATATCTTTTAAATTTTTTTGTAGTTTACTTGGAGTTGGTTTTGTCTGCAACTACGGAGCTGCACAGAATCTAGATGTTGCCCTTATGGAGGGAGAGAGGCACATAAACTGCTTCCAGATGTGCTGAATGATACAGCTCCAGAACTGGCTAACTTTTCTCCTCCCACCATGGTCGATCCCCTTCAGAAAGAAAATTCCAGAGAGAGAGAGAGAGAGAGAGAGAGAGAGAGAGGCAGGAAAAAGAAGAACCCTGAACAACAGTTCTGGGCTCAGATTACACTTGTACTCAATATTTATTTCTGCTTTTCTCAAATGGAACAACTTCAATCAATATTAAAATATAAATAAAAAACAATTACAGGACACTGGGAATGGCTTATGAAAGAATAATAAATATATGGTGCTTCTGAGAAAAAAACCTAGAGATGCTAGTGATGCCTTTTTGGAAGACATATCCCAATTTATGGTGTGCAAGCTCATGAACATGAACAGCGGCACAAAAATGTCCAGATATTTACATACATATTTAATCTCTTTACATAGTCGATAGAGCTAGAAGCGGGCAGAACCACAAAGTACTCACCACTGCTTAATAATGCTTCTCCCTTAACTTGGGTTACTCTTCTGCTGAGGGAATGCTTTAATTTAACCAAAATGAATATGCCCTCTGAACTAGAATGAGCCACTCTTGCTGTCTGGTATTGCCAGTGCCAGTGAGCTTTAAATATCATAATATCTGCCCTAATAAATAGCTCTTTAGGCCCACCATCCCAAAAGTGAACAGATAGCTGTTTCTGAAATAAAGGCTCCATCCAAAAGCATGTATTGGTCCTAAAAGAAACATGCGGCCAGAAATTACTTTCAGAAAATAAATCATTACAATTAGAATTCCAAGGCCTTAAACAGTTTGTTACTGTTATAGTTCACATTTTGAAAACAGTAGCTCTTTATCTCTCATTATTCAAAAGCAGAGCTTGGCAAAGTTGCTTTGTAGACCACTATTCAGTCAGTATGGCCAGTAGCCACGCTGACTGGGAGATTCTGAATGTTGTTGTCTAAAAAATAATTTCTCCAAACTTTCCCAAATTAAACAAATATATTTGGTTACTTCGAAAAAGTCAGAATGATGCAAGCTGCTGGCCTATGGTGCGAACATACTGGTATAAGCTGGATGCTATATTTGGTCTGTTTTGCAAGACAAGCCCCCAATGCCTGTAAAGTGGAAGAAAATAATGGAAATAAATATGACAGGTGTCTTCATAGAGCTAAGATCAGTTAAAGTAAAATGAAAATATTGTCTGGACAGTCAGCCTATGTAAATACAAATATAAGATAAAGAAAGGGAGAGTCTAATCAATCTCAAGGTGCACATAACCTTAATCATGCTGAATTAGACATGAAGCAATCACCTGAAAGCAAATAGCTAGAATACTAGTGACCAGTTAAAGATATATATCTGATTGATGTTCTGTCAAAAGGCCAATTAAAACTCTTCTATGATTGCATGAGTAATAGGCTTGTAGAAAAGCCCAGTAAAATCTCATTTCCAATTGGGTGATGAGTGACCTTGAATAAATGGACTATTACAAGTCCTGTCTAATTGGCTGAGGACAAAAGACCAGTAAAATTTGTTGCTAACTGGCTGGTGAGAGACCAGTAAACAGTCACTCCTGATAGGTAGATGTATACATATCATATATACATATCACAATGCTTGACTCAAAAAGGGTAAGTGGTCTCTTGACTACTTCCACTCCTGTAGCTGTTTCTAACAGATGCCTTCTATGCTGCTCCTAAGGTAAGTAGCATACTGGATAATGCTGGATAGTAAAGCTGCTAGATACTACACTGCAGTGCAATGCCTGTTATGGAAAAGATATAATAGATACTTCTGTTTTGAGACACCTGTGGAAGTGTGTGGTTTTCCCCATAGATGGCTGTTTGAGATGTACAGAATTCATCAACAGATTATTATGTTAGAGTTGTGTAAGATGTAAAATTCTTTATATATGTGTGTATGTATATCTTCGGATTTGACAATATAAATAAATAGCATAAAAGATTACAAAGCTGCACATTTCCCATCTGATGTTTTGAAATTCCACTGTTTAGATTGCTGTTGTTAACTGCCATCAAGTTGACCTTGACCTATGGCAACCCTATGAATGAGATTTCCAAGCAAAGTAATCCCTAGCACCTGTGCCTTTCATTATAACAAACCTGTACATCTTGCTCTAGAGGAGAACTGCTACAATGGGGGCTTTCATGAATTAGCAATGGAGTGCTAATCTGGGATTGAAAAAAATGGATGAGGGCCCAACCTCTATTGTGAATCATCTACAAAAAAAAAGACATCTAAAGTGTCATCCCATCTAAACCTACCTGTACAATGAGACCCTTGCATGAAGTCTTGCTCCATGGCCCACTGTCATTAGATGACAGAGATCCAGTTTCAGTGATGACATCAGGGTTTGGGAAGTTCCCTTCATTCACTGCATAAAAGGCTTAAGTAAAGTCAACATGCAATAGCTTCTGTAAGCATTTGGTTTAGACATCTCTTCCAGAAATGTGTTTCATTGATTATGATATTCCAATCTCTTGTTTCTGTTTCACATATTTTTGTTTTGATTTATTGTTCAATATATTATGTGATATGATATAAAATGTATATTACTAATACACCCTTATAAATTGTTGGCCTCCTCTGAAATCCTACTAGGTCAGAAAGGTAAGATTATACATTGTAGTGAATAAATGTTATAAACAAGTGGTGATCTCTCTCCTTCTCTCCATGCAGTATCCTACAGTCATCTTCATTCTCACAGGGACATTTGGAAATAGGGTGCAAATCTGTTTCCTGTTAATTAGGAAAATAATTGAATCATCACAGCACGTGTATGCCATCTAAAGCAAGCAATATGCACGTGTTCAATCTGTACTGTGAATGTATGCATGATTTGTGCCCCCATAAAGACCTGCACCTTAACAAACGGCTGATGAAGATGGCTTACCAGACCAAGACTGCATGCATGAAATATGTTGGTGTTCTAGTCATCACACTTGTGTAGACTAGACAATTCTAGGCCAGACTTTCTCCCTGCTATTTCATCCCAGGTTGCCTCAACACCATTCCAGCAATGTAGGATCGTGATAATCCTTGGCAGGCAGGTAGGCATTGGTAAAAACCAGATTCTGTAGAGAACCCTGTCTCCAAACAGACCAAGGAACATTTCCTTTAGCGCTTACTTTCTAAGAAAAATAAACCTTTGAGCTCAAGTTGTATGGAAAAAACACTTTCCTACGTCTTTGTGTACTGGAGGTTCTCTGTACTTATATAGTGATAAGGAAAAACTGCACTTTGTCAGGGACCTTTTCAACTAATTTTACTGATCACATTGCTTTACCTATTTTTTTGGACAGAATGTGCAGACTAGCTTACAACGTACAAAACATACAAGGCTGTTAACAGCAACATCTGCCAAAATACAATGAAAACAAAGCAAGAAAACCCTGCGACAGGTTCGTTTGAGGGTCGCCCTAAGTCGGAAACGGTCTGAAGGCACACATTTATTCTACAAGCGAAGCCTGAAAGCGGTAAGAAACTACTTGGCTCCTGTTGTGGAGAGGAGCTAATTAATGAAAACTCTGCGTGTGCTCATAAGCTCTGAATTCGAAGGCCAGAGCATTTTTTCCCCCAGACGAAAAGCATCGCCTGGAAAGGCAGAAAACTTAACAGTTGAAAACTTGTCACGTCTCTTCAGAAGTAAAACCCTCGGAATTCACACGGCCTGACTGTCCAAGGGAAATAGATATAGGATTAGCACTGCCGCCCTGACAACTCTTCAGTACAGGAGGAAACAATGAAATGGACGCTGCCGCTATTTTGGCGTTGTTAGTTCATTCCCCCCCGCCTCTAAATCGGCGCCCCTCTCTACTTTTCAGGCGCCTCCGTTTCCCTCAGCACACCCATCCCCAGCTCCCGCCGCGGTGCATTGTGGGAGCGGCGGGCTAAGATGGCGGCGGGCGCCGCTGCCCTCAACTGGAGGCGGGTGTCTTCTTTCACGGGGCCGGTGCCCCGATCCCGGCACGGACACCGCGCCGTGGCGATCCGCGAGCTGGTCATCATCTTCGGGGGCGGCAACGAGGGCATCGCCGACGAGCTCCATGTGTACAACACCGGTACGGGGTGTGGGAAGGCGGGCGAGCGGGCGAGCGAGCGAGGGCAGCCAGGCGAGGCTGGCAGGCTCTTTTGGCTTGGCTAGGGCGCTGCCCATTTCGGGCGTCGGTGGTGCCACCCGGGGCTGCCTCCAGCCCAGCGTCGTCAGCCCGCAGCCCAAAAGTAGACGGGGGGTAACTGTGGGGTTCGCCTGACAGAGCGAACAGGGTAAAAGGATGGACGGCTAGCGCTGCTGGCGGCTCGCGATACATCAAAGGGAGTCTTGTGGCATCTTCCAAGATGGAACAGACATATTTTAGTGGGACGCACCTCATGCCACCCCAGAGGCACGCCTTGCCCGCTAAACCGTCTGGCGCGACGAAGCTCTCGCCGTCTTTAAGGTGACAGGAGGGTCTGTGGGGCCGGGCGCGCTTCCTGCCCCAACCGCTGCAGCCCGCCGAGCTCCAGGTGGGGCTGCCAGGTTTTCAAGAGAGCGAGAAGGGACGGTCGGAATTAGTGACGCCCAGCCCAGAGGGGGACACTTGCGAAGTTGCTTCTACACGGTTCACACCCGCATAAAAGTATTCATTTTACTTCACCTAGACCTGCGTTTTTCCGTAAAATGAACGTATATTATAGCATGCCTCCCAAACCCTAGCGGTACGCTTTTGTTTTTACGAAAATCTATATTTCTTTTTCCTGCCCACCAAACTAACACTTCGTGCAAGGGGACAATGTCCGTCCAACGAACACAATCAATAATACTGATTCTAAATCAATAATAAATTTCTTTGCAATAAAACTGAATACAAATTGAGAGTCAAATGGACTGTTCACTGGCTGTTAGTTTCATACACTAGTGCATTTTTTTATATTTAATGTTATATATATTTTATGTGGGGGGTTTTTTTACTCGACGAACCTTGTCTGTACAGTTGGCCCTCCACAATGCAGGTTTAACTTTTATGGTTTGGTTGTTTGCGAGTTTGTCCAACCCCTGCCCCTCACAGGTGCTTTTTCCAAGGGGAATCAGGCCATGCAGCCCTTTCAAAACCACCTTCTGGTCCTCCTCCACCGCTAGCTGCTGTCTGGCCAACTGAGGAAGGCTAATAGCCCAATTCCTCCATGCCATAAACCCTCTCCCAAGGAAGGCAATAGGCGAGAGGGAGGAAGTATAGAGCTACCATGCTGATCCACCCCATTTCCCTCTCCTTTTCCCTGACCTTGGCCATTTCCACACTAGCCTGCTATAGCGTGATGATTCCACTTGCAACATCCTCTGGACCTGGGGTTTGCAGTTTTGGGAGGGGCCGGCCGGCCCCTCCCAAAACTGCAAACCCCAGGATTCCAGAGGATGTTGAACGTGGAATCATCGCACTATAACAGGCTAATGTGGAAATGGCCCTGGTTTGGACCCTGGCCGCTCATTCTTCCCAACATGCCTTGACTCCCCGTCTCTCTCACTCACACATTTTGATACTTGTGATTTTTCCACTGTTGCAGGCGTCTTGTGCCCCTAACGCTAGCGAATGTGTAGGGCCAACTGTATTACTAATTCTAGTTGCCATCTACATACCAAAAAACCAAAATGACCCTTGCAAGACCTTTGCCAGCCAACACAAGATTGGTTGGATGCAGGTGAGGCAGGTCTATATAAAGTCTGCCTCAACGCTCTTGCTGGGGGGGGGATATTCTGAACTTCTTTGAATTGAGGAGGGTGCAATCTTCTTTGGAGGCATGTGGGAGAGGGGTTTGAAATGACCGTGCTTCCTCATGCCTCAGTTTGTTATCAAGACTGTTCACATAAAACATCAGCATGGATCCCCTTGAATTAGGGTTATTAGGTATCTTGCATCATAAGGGATGTCCTTTATTGAAGATGTGGAAAGCCCTATATGCATGCCATACCAGAGCTCTATACTGGATTTAGCACCTGCTCTTTCTGGGACAAGAAGCATTGCTCTCATGATGGCTGCGTCACTGCCTACATGAGGTTTTCCTGAATTTGGGGGTTTATCCCAGAGTTTGGGGTACATCATGACATTTCCCAGAGTTTCAGGTTCATGTGAGAATTTAAGATCTCACAGGAGGCCCTCCCACAAGATCTTACATCCTGTGGGAATTCTAATAATTTTCCCATCTCTATCCCGCTTAAGTCTCTAATAAAAACTACTGTCAGCTGATGGGCAGGTGATCAGCAGTCAATCCAATAGGTAAGAAGGCACCCAGACATTCATTCTTCACCACCTGTTCCTCCTCTTTAGCGTACATGCTTCTATATCTTCCTCAAATCACATTGATTTCACTGCACATTTATAGCACACACAGGACCTATTTTTGTCTATACATTTTTTCTTATGTTATGTTTAAATAATTTAAATTGTTTTGTGGCAACATTTATCCAAAAGCATCATGAATCCAAATGTTCTTCCTTACCCCTTAAGTACTGTCCAAATAAGCTCCTAGTTTACTTTACCATTTGAGGGAGATGTTGTCCTTAGTTCCATCTCCTCACCTTTAAATTAGCCCATCTTCCTCATGTAAAGCTCTCCAACCTTCTCTTTTCCTTTAAAGAAGGGCTGTCCTTGAGCACCTCCAATATCTTTCCAAAAACACCGAGATGTTTCTCATCTCCACTCTACTAACTAAACCACAGTGGTTCTTAGTAGATGGGAAGGATGGAACTCTTTCTTTGCCTTTAGTTTAGCTTGCTTTTGGTGGTACCTAACAGATCTTATATAATCATAATTTTGGGTCTGTAAATGAAAGCATATACAATTGTGACATGTTAGTACACATATAATTATCTTGATCTATATCAGCTGCTAAACTATTACCAGAAGGAGCATGCAGAGCCTGGAAAGCTACTTTTTAAAAGTTCTTAGTTTTTCTTTTTATTCCAAGTGCTCCCTTTCCACAAAAAAATCCATCAGTTACATTTTTAAAAATAGCTGTTTTACTTTCCTTTGTCTCAAAAGTAATTAAAATTGCTCCTTTTAGTTACTTTAAAAATGTGAATGCTGAAAACCACTAAACTGTGGTATAGAATGCACACTATTCCTATCCCTAGCATTGTCACATCAACACACAAGAAAGTGTTAAGCATAGCACAAGCTAGCACTTGAACCATGTGATATTCCTCTCTTCCATTTAGTAGGGTTACACCTCTCTAACTGTAGAAGTACTAAAAGTTACAATTGTATAGCAAAAAAGAATGAAGTTATCCCTTGTTTAATCATGATTTTTAATTTTAATTTTAATGTAAAGAGTTTATACTATTGCAATTGGAAAGAGCAATTAATTAGAAAGGATTTAATTCCAAGTAACCCATTATCTCTCACTAGCTATATCCAAGCTCTGAAGGAGTGTGGAACGCTATGTATTTCTAGAACATGTGGATGGAAAAGTACATTATTGAGAACTGACATATCCTCAAGATTGTTGTATGGTTCGCATGTTTTCCAATCACTAGCATTCATCATCGAGTTTAGTTCAAACAGTGTGGGAGTTCTGTAAGATACATGTAATTCACTTTCACCACTGGGAGACTGTATTGTTTATCCATACACATGCCAGTCACATTTCCAATAAAAATTGCGCTGTCTGTGTGTGTCAGGGAGAGAAAGGTTATATAAGCACACAAGAAAGCAACAAGACCTCAAGTGGAATCTTTCTAGGAAAAGTACATGGAAAGATGTGCGTATCTCTATAGAAAGTTGCATTATATTAGTGCCTTTCATGCTGGAAGGTTGGATTTGTCTGGATGCACAAGCAGTTCTGTATGGCTTACTAGCTATGTAGGGGCAAAGTGTGGGTCATGGGGATCAACTAGAATAGCTGAAAGAGAGCAGTATCTTGTCTTGACTGTTGTAAAACTAATTATGTCAAAGTGGAGATGAAGTAGTGGACTAAAGGCAATGTATTAAGAGTTAAGATAAAAAAGTGGGAAATGGGTGGGTGAGCAGGAAGTGAGTTCTGAGACTAGGAAATGAGTTCTCACACCTGTCTTTAAGAAAGAGGTACAACTCTATATATTTTAAGTCAAATTTCCAGTATTATTTGACAAGCATAGATGCAGAAATATACCATGTTTTAGCAGGACTGAATCAAGATCATGATGAGCCTTTATGCTGGCAAGCTGTAGTGAGCCCTGACTCTACACCTAACACAGAATTCACACATGATACTTGTGCTTGTGGAGAGACACATAACCATGAGTTAAAGATATTTGTGCACAGCAACATTGCAAAAACATCTTTATAGTATAGTTTAGTGGAAATGTTCATGCTTTCCTGGAAGCAGAATACTCTGGTACCTTGTCCATTGTAGAGAGCTCAAATACAAACAGGAGCTCCTGTTTTTACTTCCCCTTTTACTGCATGCAGGCACAGGAACAATAAATATACTTGCTATTCTCCCCCTCGCACCCCCAACCTATCATTCTCTCTCTCTGTCTCATATACATCCTATAGACAGAGATCCAGGCTGCCTTGTTGTATTAGACACAACAGCCAAACCCGATGAGGAACAAAGAAAAATAGCTTTGGGGTAGAACAGCAAATCCCCCTAGACCAGTCTCTACAATTGCCCCCTGGGTCTGCAAATACCCCAGGGCCAGTCAGTAACCTACCTCATATTGTGAGGATGAAAATGAGACATCATTAACTTCTAGAAAATTGATTGGAAAAATTTGACCCCTTATTTGTTCTTCCTGCAAATTGTTTTACAAAAAGTTGGTTTTGCATGAGTTGCACGCACCATCTTTTTTTTATTTTAGGCATACATTGGTTGCCGTCACACCCACCTTCCCTGTTCCTGTTTACAGCAAAGTTCAGTTGCATCTCCTCCAGCTACCATCATTGACCCTGTTTGCTGCTACAGTCAGCCTTCCACATTTGTGGGTTTGACTTTCACAGATTTGATTATTTGTGAGTTTCTTCAGCCCCCATCTCCTGACCTCAGGTGCTTCTTTTCTGGTGGAACCTTCTCTCTTGGTGGTTCCAGTGAGGCCACACAACCCTTTAAAAAACCACTTCCTCCCCCTCTTTCTCCACCAGCCGCTGCCTGGCCAGCTAAGGATTGCTCACAGCTTGATTTCTCAGCACCACAAACCTTCTCCTACTACCCTCCCACACCCAAGAAATGAGATCGGTAAGAGAGAGGAGGTATAAGGCCACCCTGCCAACCCACCCATGCTTCCCCCTCCTTTTCCTGACCTGGTTTGGGTCCTAGGTGCCCGTTCTTTCCACCATGCCTCCACCCCCTTCTCACAGACACATACATTTTGATATTTGTGATTTTTCCACTTTTGTAAGGGCCTTGTGCCCCTAACCCTGGCGAATTTGGAGGGCCAACTGTACTGCTGAAACAGCCCTGTAGCACTCAGTGCCATTGGTGCAAGCAGAGGCAGAATACACTGAAACAAACAAAAAAAGCATTTGAAGTCTTCCCTTCTGAAAGGGAAACAGACACTCTGCCCTGCAGCCTGGGAAGACTCTATTGTGTCAGATGACACTGGCACCTGTGGGCACTATAAAGAGTTGCCCCAGTTTCCGCAGGAACTATTTCAGTCATCCCCAAAATGGTAGCAGGAATTACTACAGTGGTGTGGCCCTTAAGGGTCCAATGTAGACTTCCAAACTTAGGAGATTGCCCAGCAAGAGGGCTCACTTGTGTGAGAGAAAGGGAGAGGGAGCAGTGGGTGCTTTTGCTAAAGGTATAGAAAAAGAAGTGAGAGAGTAAAGGTGAGAGAGTAGAAGTTGATAAAAAGTTGGCTTTGGGGAAATTGATGTACAGGAACAGGCATGAGATCTTTATATTAGGTTTTGTTTTTGTTTTTACTCACTGTATAGTAATGTATTGTTTCCTGTCTATTATGAATTGAGCTACCATAAACAAATAAACAGGATCATCTTTCCCCTAATGGCATACTTAGCATGTTTGTGGAAAGTATTGTTGACTGGTGAAAAATTAAAGTGTAATGGTGCTGGAAATTTTTTCCATCTCTTTAATTGAATATACAGACATAATTCAACTAATAAAGCCTCTGATAATTAAGCTTCTTTTGATAGTCTTCTTTAGGAGCCCAGCCCCCTTTTTCTGTCTAGCTGGAAGCTGGGAGGATAGAGAAATGCATACATTCCCTATCAGGTTGCAGTAGCTTGACTGCAGCGAACTATGCAATAAAGCTTGAGCTGTGAAAGAATGGGATTCCACTGTAGCTGATCCTATTTTAACTGTGTATGGCTCCCTACAACAGAAAAGTATACAGCAGCTGCCCCCAGGATCCCTTACTGAGCATGTGTGATTCGTTGATATTGTTCTTGACAAATTGGGATTGTTGGAGGGTATGGGGAAGATTTACATTTCTTTTTGAACACAGAGTCTAAGAAATATACAGTCAACCCTTCACTTTTGTGGGTTTCACTTTTGCAGATTTGGTTATTCATGGATTATTTGCTGTCACCTCTGCTGCCTCCCTACACCATTTTTAATAGAGACCGCCAGCCTCGTGAGCCTGAGAAACTGTGAACGAGGCTTGTAAGTCCCTATTAAAAATGATGTGGGGCAGCAGTGGAGGTGGCAGTAAGCCCCACCAGCTACCTAGTTCTGCCTTGTGAAGGAACCTTGATGCCTCAGAGGAATCCACGGTGGGTTGAATATGGTGATCATACTTTTTTTGTGTGTTAAATATGGTTTGGGAGGGCCTAGAATTATTCATGATTTTTCCACTTTCATGGGGGTCCTGTGCCCCTAGCCCTAGTGAATGTGGAGGGATGACTGTAATTAAAATGCATATAGGATCAGTTAATGTTTGAATGTGAGGGAAGATGGTTGGGGCCTTTCCTATTTTAATCTACCTTTTGGTTTCTTACCCAGTAATAACCATGGGAAGCTGCAGTATTCATTTTGTCTCCTCTGATGTAGGCCCTTTCACATTTGAAATGTTTCTTGTGTTTTAATCTAGCCACAAACCAGTGGTTTCTTCCTGCTGTTAGAGGAGATATCCCACCAGGCTGTGCAGCCCATGGATTTGTCTGCGATGGTACCAGAATACTAGTATTTGGAGGAATGGTTGAATATGGAAGATACAGCAATGACTTATATGAATTACAGGTATGAATGTCATTTGCAATCAATTACCTATCTAAAACATTGCAGTGTTACATTTGACTGGTAGGCTGAGAATCCCTAGATTTCTGTGAGTGTTTCAGCTTGAATAGTGAGCTGTAAACTTATTTAATAATAATAAAAAATATTGTTTGTAGAAGCTGCACTTAATTTTTTTTTCTTAATTCAGGTTTTCAACAAAGGCCTTCCAGCAGCATGTGTTCAAAACACAAGACTCATCTTTGGCTTCATGTGTAATGACTGTAGCCAAACTGAGTGTAGGTTATAATTTTGCTGAAAATAAAATAAGCAGAATCCTTATATTATAAAAATGGATGAGAAAACCCTGTTTGGTGAAATGTGTAATTTGTGGGTGTGGAGCAGGGCAGTGTGATAAAATGCATCATGACCAGATATTACTGTGTCATCAATTTTTATTAAGTATATCCTATTTGCTGGCGTATAAGACTCTCTTTTTCCCCCTGAAAAATACTGTTTGAAAATGGGGTGCGTCTTATATGCCAGTGCAGCTTATACACTGGCAAATAATATTTGCTGGCATATAAATGGGGTGCGTCTTATATGCTGGTGTGTCTTATGTACTGGCAAATATGGTAATGTGTGAGTTAAAACCTGAAGTCTGCCTGCTCCTGAATCAAAATATCAAGACATGCTAAATTCTCTGCTAAACCAGATAGTCTTATGAGAGTTTTAAACGGAAAGTAATTTAAACTAGAATTAAATTTAAATAGAAAAGATTTTTTAATATGATCATATCTAGCTGCAGGATGTTCTGTAAACTTTTTTAAAAACTCATTTAAAAAGTTTACTCAAATTTTAGTGAGATTATATTTGAATAAAAGCAAGAAACCTTGCTTCCCCATAACAATTGATCTCTGAAGTCACTGAAGGTGCTTCTGCCTCATTTTGGACACTTCCCTCCAACTACAAGCCTGATCCTCAAGAAAAGGACTGTTTTAGGAGCCTATGGAGATATAGAAAGCAGGAAGGTCTCATTTTGCCAACTTACTAACCTTCTTTCACAAGTGCATTTTTGCATCTGAGCTGCTTTGGATACTTCCAGATGGACAGCTTCTTGCACTAACTATCAAGAGACATTGTGCTATTATTCTGATTTTTCTTCCCTGGAAGTTAAAAAAATGAAAAGTTTCAAATGAACTCTATTATAAGAAATGCGAAGTCTTTTGTGCAGTGACAGAAAGAGATTTCAAGATTTGTCTGGCAGGCATAATAACATTTAAAACATTGTATGATGCTAAGGAAAGGGACATCTTAGGAGTTTCTAATGTCAAATTGTATTACAAGGCCTGTTTTATGGCAGAAGGAATCGGTATTGCTTAGAGATGTGAGACTCTTGCAACATAATTTAAAATTTGAGTGATATGATTATCTTTTCTTTGATAAACTTAAGGCACATGCTGAATTTAAAAATAATTGTATTGGAAGGCTCTCCTACAAGTTTGATAAGTGGAGATGTTTTCCTAAGTAATATTACCCACCCCACCACAGGAAGCCTTTTTAAGGAAAGCATGGCTTAAAAATTGGAGATGGTTGCTTTATGAAGATTTTTTGTAGTTTGAACAAAACAGCTGGACGTTCAAATCAAGAGAGATAGAAGGTAAAGATCTTAATGGGTTTGCTTATACACAACTTAAGGACAGATTTGATCAAGTTAAGAGAAATGCAACCATAGAGGTTAAAGAAAATGGATTTTACTCAGAGTTGTGTAAAGACAATGACCATGTAATTTAAAAAGTTATAAATGGCTTTTGATCCTAGAGATGGAAGATGAATCTGTAAAAGAGTATATGATAAGGTGGGCCCAGAAGTTTGAGCATGATGTCCCTATGGATGTATGGAGAAAATGTGGTCCAAAGATGTAAAATTTATTTTGTGTAGTAATTTAAAAGAGTACCTTCATAAGATAATGTACAGGTGGTATTTAACCCCAAACAAGCTGTTGAAAATATCTTAGAATGTTTCAAACCAATGCTGGGGATGTCAAAATAAGGATTCTGTTTTCATATGTGGTGGACTTGTAAGAAGACAAAAAAGTTAACTGGTCTAAGATTTATATGTTAATCCTAAAAAATTAAAGATAGGTTTTGTAACATTACCAGAAATGTTTCGTTGGGATAAAGAACTGGAGAGTAAATGTGGGTTTCTTCTTTGACATGTGACAACAGCAGCAAGAACATTGTTTGCTCAAATTTGGAAATGGACTGAGGTATTGACGATGGAAGAATGGACTGTTAAGTTTGCTGAGTTGGCCCAAATTTCCAAATTAATGTGGATTTTGAAAGCTAATCCAATTGAAGATTTTTTTGAAAGACTGGGAAATGTTCATGGATTATTTATTTATTATATTAGTATGCCGCTTTTCTCCTGCAGGGTACCCAAAGCAATCGGAAATCTAATGATGTAAGCTGTGCTTATAGTTATTAGTAATTTAGCTGCATCTGTAATGGCAAAATAATATTTTTCTCTCTTTTTAGTTTTTTAGTAAGAGCCCTACTATGTTTTAATTTTATGTCTTTTTCCTTTTTTTCCCTCTTTCTTTTCTCATCCTTTCTTTTTCTTTTTTGGAATGTATATTATTTTGATTGTATATGAGATTGTTAGTGTTAAATGAGAAAGAAAGAAAATGGAAAGAAGAAAGACAGGTGTTGGAAGTCATAGGAGGGTTATAAGCAGAGAACAACATCAAACTCAACAGCTAATAACATTCCTTGAAGTAAAAAGCTTTGTCTGGGAGTACCTTTGGTATAGCTTGCGAACAAACAGGTTTCTGAAGATTATTCTGTTCTGTATTCTAGGCAAGTCGATGGCTGTGGAAGAAAATGAAACCCCAGCATCCACCTACAGGTTTGCCACCTTGCCCTCGCCTTGGCCACAGCTTTTCTTTGTATGGTAACAAGTGTTATTTATTTGGAGGACTGGCAAATGAAAGTGAAGACTCTAATAACAACATTCCCAGGTATGCTGCAGAGGCTGGAACACAATACTTAAAATTATTTGTTTTAGCCACCTAATAGTTAAACCTTCTTATGGTGCTAGGAATTAGAATATCTGTCTTTCTACTTCTTGCTTGTTGAGTGGGTAATTCATAATTACTTGATCAAACCTGGTGAAGAGGACTGGCAACCAGCTCCTAAAATTTGATCACTCTGACCTCTAAAAATGTAGAATATACATGTGAGTGGGCTAATTGGGGCGGGGGGGGGAATAAACCCTTTTACCTTTGTGGTTTTTAGTAGAAATGTTTAGTTTTTTTTAGCTTTTGTGTTAATAGGGTTTTTTTTTAAGCTGTAGTTTAAGTTGTTGTTAACTGCCTTGGATCCTGTGCTGGGAGGAAGGTGGAATAGTAATTAATCAAACGATTTAATGAATAATTTTAATATTAAGAACATTTAGATCAGTATTTAGAACATGGACTGGCATCCTATTGAGAAGTTAACAAATGCATAATCTAGACTTATGCATTTGTAACTGTTTGGCATCTGAGTCCAAATGCTGCAGCCAGGTTGTTGATTGGGGCTGGTTAACCCCCTGTTGAAACAACTTCATGGTTTGCCACTCCATTTCCAGCACAGTTCAGCGTGCTGTTTTTGACCTTTAAAACCCTAAATGTCCTGGGTCCAGACAGTGTGAAAGACTGTATCTCCTTAAACAAGGCAGTGGGAGCTTTAAGATCTGCAGGGGAAGGCTGTCCCACTGTCATGTTTGGTGTGAAAAAGAGAGAGGGCCTTCTTTGTGGCTGCTCCCAGAGCGTGGAACTCCTTTCCACAGGAGGTCCAGTTGGCCCCTTCCCTGCTCTTTTTCCGGAGCAGGTAAAGACCTTTTTGTTCAGGCAAGGCTTTGAGTTTATAGCAGCAGATTGCAGAAAGTGGGATGCTGTAATTTATTTTATTTTAATTTGTTATTAGTAACTATGTTTTAAATGCGTTTTAACCATTTTAGTCGTGGGTTTCAGTAACATTAGCATTTAATTCTTTTTTAACATTTGTAGAAAAGGATTTTTAATGTAATCTTGTTTTATATTTCTGTAAGCCACCTTGCATCCCATACCAGAAGAAAAGCAGAGTATAAATTCACAAAATAAATAAAAATAAATGTTAACAATCATGTGACCCTATCTATTCACACAATTGCAAACGCCTCCCCAACTTACCTTAACATCCAGCAGCTGCACAGAGATCTGTTCTGCTGGTGCTGCAGGGTAATGTTTCTAACCCCTCCCACCAGCAATCTGTGGTGCAGTGACCAGAAGCAGGACCCCTGTCACAACTTCTTGCCCCACTACTGCTCACTGGTGGGAGGGGATTGGAAATGTCATCCTAGTGTGCCCTGATCACCAGTAGAATAGACCTCCACTGCTCAGTATGCCTGCTGGATGTTAAGGTAATTTGGGGGACTCAGGCTAGGAGACAATACATAGTTGGTATTTGTAGTTATGTCTGTGATATAGGATCTTGACCATGATATGTTAAAACTTTGTTTGTGTAGATATAATGTGATGTGACTCATCATGGTTTCATCAAGAGAATAAATACTTAAATGCTTTAGAAACTTTTCCATGTGTGCTTAGTAAAATCTCAAACCATTAGTTACTCTTCAGCATCCAAAGTTGAAGGTTGTTGTTTTTGTTGTTGTTGTTGTTGTTTTGTATGTTTCAGTTTCAACGTTTAGTAGGTTAGTCTGACAATTTCACATTATTCAAGAACTTGGGGTGGAAATTCTGCCTCATCCCTCCCTGTCCCTGGCTCGAAAACAGTTTGAAAAGCATACCTTACAGCAAAGACATACAAACCTGGGCTTTGGCCAGAGAATTCCAAAGTAATATGATATGTTTCTCAAACCTTTTTGGTCTTTTAAAACTATCCATACTTTTGGCATCAGGCAATCTTGTAAAAATATGCGTAACATATTGATAGAATGAGAGTTCCTACATAATTTCCATATAGATTTTACTCATTCTTTTTTGTATTTCATTATCACACTCTAGATATTTAAATGATTTCTATGAGTTGGAGCTACAGCACGGTTCAGGAGTCACAGGCTGGAACATCCCAGTAACCAAAGGAGTTCTTCCTTCACCCCGAGAATCTCACACAGCCATAATATACTGTAGGAAAGACTCGGGAAATGCAAAGATGTTTATTTTTGGAGGGATGTCTGGCTGTCGACTTAATGACCTTTGGGAGCTTGACATAGGTGAGTACAGTTAAGTGACAAATAAAATCTTTTTGTGTCTTTTGCACACCAAAGAATGGCTGGTGCTGAAGAATTTGTAATTTAATTGCACTGTGTGTATTTGAACCTATAGAACTCATTGTGTAGCCTCTTTTAACACAAAAACATGGACAGGTTTGCTCCCTTGTATATTTTGTGCAGGGAGTTGCAGCCAGTCCTTCTCTCTGTCAAGTGTACCTGTTTGATACTACACATTTTAGAAATCCCTTTGTACCGCATTCACACTTAATATTTTAGGTCCATGCTTAGAACTGACAAATATCACTGCTGTCTTTTAGAAGGCTGCATTTATTTATCAAAGCTAGTTAGTTATATGCCTTGATGTGCCTTGTGATATTGACTCTAATGGCAACTTTGTCAAAGGGTCTTCTTGGCAAGGTTTATTCAGAAAAGGTTTACCATTCCTTTCCTTTCCTTTCCTTTCTGAGATTGATAGAGTGTGGCTTGCTCAGGATCAGCTACTTTGTTTTCATGGCTGAGCTGAGATTCATATCCTGGATTCCCAGAGTACTAGTTCAGTACTCAGACTGAAACACTACTCTGGCTCTCCTTTGTCAAAAATAGCAATAGCTAGTGTATTTCTATACCACTTATCAGCTAGGTGCTCTCTAAGCAGTTTACAATGTGTTAGCTAATTGCCCCCAACACGCTGGGTACTCATTTTACCAACCTGTGGAAGGATGGACAGCTGAGTCAACCTGGAGCCCAGCAGGATTGAACTCACAACCTTGTGGCTGCAGTACTGGAATTTAACCACTGTGCCACCAGTGAGCAGTGAGTCTCTGCTAACAAATATACAAATATTTGTTCACCAGGATCATAAAAACAAAGAAATAATTATTTTAAGCATTTGTGATAGAGTTTATAGTAGCTCTGTCCTACAACAGAAGTAGGCAGCACATGATCTTTGGGTAACCCATAGTTCTTCTTCGTGGTCTCTGTGCCTCACACACTAGGTCTCGGAGCTTTCACGTGTGCGCGGTAGCGTTCGGAAGATTCTAGAGCTTAGTAGCTTGGCGAGAACCCCTCCCCCATGCCGGTACTGCGCATGCTCAGCCCGCCGAGCAATGGTCACTCCTCAGTTCTTTCTCGTCCGCCGTCGCGTACAGAAGGCTCTTGCTAGTGGCTTGTGCTTCGTTGCTTTTTTCTTGGCGTTTCTTGGATTGACTTTGGATTTCGGACTTTTTGACTACAGCTTTTGGATTACGGTCTTGTCTCTGGTATTTCGAAACCCTCCTGCTATTTCTCTCTACCTTCGTTCTCTTCTCGAAATTCTTCCCAGACTACTTCTCCTCCCTTGAGTTTCCTCTCAGTCTATGTCAGTCCTCTTTAAAAAGTGCGTCACTTGCAGACGGAAGGTCGCCTTGTCGGCTAACCACCGCGAGTGCCTTTTTTGCCTGGGTGAAACCCACAACATTTGGGCTTGCTCCATTTGTCGGGAGTTTACCACCCAAACTCTCCGTAACTGCTCGTCAGGGTTGAAGTCCTTCTGTTGAGAGCAGTCCTTGCAAGTGAAAGAGCAGCCCGAGGCCCGTGTCGTGATGTCTGAAAAATTGAGACCAGCGACCATTCCATTGACGGTGTCGGCGGCTGCCGCACCGTCCACCTCGTTGGTACCGGGCTCGGTACTGACATCGAGGCCGTCCATCTCCTCACTACTGAGGATTCCTAAGTTGTCGGCGGCTGCCAAGACAACTCAGGAGGTACCTGTGGGCTCGTAGGCCTCCTCATCATCCAAGCCTCCGACTGCTGCTCAGAGGAAATGTCCTGCCTCCCAGGATGTGGCCAAGGAGAAAGAGAGGAAGAATAAGTGGAAAGAGAAGAGACACTCCCCTTCTAAGGAGGCCTGCCTACCCACACCTCCACCGACCCAGCCGGTTGAGGACCCCGGCAGCCAGTCGGACCAACAAGAGGTCCTTGAGGTGTCGGATGAGGAGCAAGCTGTGGATGCTTTGCCCTCAGACACGCCAGTGTTGGCGGTTGTGGTAACCCTGCTGAGTCGCCGTAGATTGGTAGACCGCCGGGAGCAGGTGATCGTTCAACACCGGCCTTCGCCCAGGCATTGGGCAGCCTCAGGCAGAAGTGAGTCCCGCTCTCCGTAGCGGAGAGTCAGGCCACCATCACCGTGCCACCGGGAGGTGTTCTATGAGAGGCCTCACTTGCACCCTTCGGACGACTTGCACTATACTTCTGCTTCCCATCTCGGCAGATACAGTCCTGACCTCCATTGGCATGAGTATGCAGGATCGTACCTATCCTATTCACCGTCATACAGGGATAGGTACCACGCTGACCGTACACTTTGGTCACCGTATCGTTGACCCCGCTCGCCCTCCAGGGAAGGCCATCACTCCCGGTATCGGAGGTCGCCAAGTCGGACACTGCCTCCATACCACCGGAGGTCAAGGGAGCCCACGCCCCGCTACAGGGCGGTGTCGCCTCCCGCAAGAGTCACATCGACTGCAACGCGCCCAGTGTCGGAATCCACCTCGACACAGGCAACGGTGCCGACCACGACAGTCACTCAAGTGACCCAACCGCCACGTCCTGCAGTAGTGCCTGTAACTTCGACGGCGACGCCTCGCACTACGGGCCTGGCCACGACGCCATCAATGGTACCGGTAATGGCGGCGGCACCCACGGTGACCCTGACTCTGCCTCCCCATAAACCATCCAGGAGAAGGTCGACCGAGAGATCTCCGACGCGTTCCTCCCAGTCCTACGACTCGGATACAGAATCAGAGGACTCTACACCGACGTCCCATGAGTCGCCTCCCTTGGGTTTCAGAGACCCTGCACCCGAGTCGGCACCGGAGGATGTGAGGCAGTTCTCCGCCATCCTTCTCCGTATGGCAACGGCGCTTGGCCTAAAGGTTGCTGACCTGGCTCCAGCGGTGGATGACCCAGTTTTTCAGTATGTGGACACACACCAACCATCCACTGCACCGTTGCCTTTCCTAACAGCGCTTATGGAGGCCCTTAAACATCCATGGGCCAAGCCAGCTTCTGCCTAGCCAATTCCACACAGACTGGAGCATCTCTACCGCATGCAGAGGGAGGACACGGAGTTCCTGTACAGCCACCCGGTACCGAACTCGATCGTGGTCGAGTCTGCCCAAACCAAAGGCGGCAACAGGGCACATACCACGCCACCGGACCGTGAGGGCCGTAGGCTGGACACCTTTGGCAGGAGGTTTTACACTGCCTCCTTGCTCATCGCCAGGGTGTCCAACACACAGGCGTGTCTGGCAGCCTACCTCAGGAACCTGCTTGATCAGTTCTCTCCTTTTCTCGCCAACCTCCCAGAAGAGAGCTGTGCGGGTGCCACCCAGTTCTTCAGTGAAGCGGTGGCACTTGCAAACCAGCAGATCATCTCCTCGAGGCACACCGTGGAGGTTGCCTTGAGGGTGATGGTAGGCTCCATTGCCCTTCGCCGATTCGCCTGGCTGAGATCGTCCGGGCTGCAGGAGGACAGCCGCAGACAGATTGAGGACCTCCCCTTCGATGGCCAGGGGCTCTTTCACGCCACGACAGATGAGGCCATGGACCATCTCGTCAAGGCGTGCCTGACCGCCAAAAAGATGGGAATCCACCAACCACCCCAACCTCGACAGTCTTTCAGCTCCCGACCATCATGGCACCGGTCCTCGTCTTCCACTTACCAACAGCGCTCTCCTCGATCTACCCAGTCCCGACCATCGACCGCCTCCTCAGCGCATAGACTGTTCCGGAGACGGCCGGCTTTGTCTTCCAAGAAGTCTTCGTCTGGAACGAAGTCCTGGTTTTGACCGCCTTCACAGGTCGCCACCTCAACCAACCTTCAGCCTGCCAGCAGCCTTCCAAGATCAACCGAGCCTGGCCAGACACCTTGCTGAGTGGCGTCACGTCACCATGGACTCGGGTTCTTTCCATCGTCCGTCTTGGCTATGCCATAGAATTCCAAGATATTTCACCGCAAGGTGTCTACTATTCCACCTCGGCCAGCTCGGCCCTGCTGGAAGAGATCCAGTCCCTGCTTCAAAAAGGAGGGATTGAGAAATTTCCGTCTTCAGCCAGAGCCACCGGCTTCTTCTTCAGGTACTTCACAGTACCAAAGACGGACGGAACCCTGCGGCCTATCCTAGACCTCAGAGGGGTGAACGACTACATCCGCCCTAAGAGGTTCAAGATGGTCACGCTATCCTCAATCCTGCCTTTCCTTCGGCAAGGGGACTGGTTCACCTCCATCGATCTTCGGGATGCTTATTTCCACATCGCCATTCGCCCACAGCACAGACGATACCTACAGTTCATGGTCAACGGCACCTGTTACCAATACAGGGTGCTGCTGTTCGGACTCTCTACCGCGCCCAGGGTCTTCACCAAATGCATGGCCCCTGTGGTATCACACCTGCGGACAAAGGGCGTCTCGATCTACCCCTACCTAGACAATTGGCTGTTGATGGCGTCCTGCAGACAAAAACTCTACAACAACATCCACCGGACACTGACACTATTGACCCGTCTCGGTCTCCGGGTCAACCCGAAGAAGTCCCACCTCGAGCCCGCGAGGGTGCTAGACTTCATCGGTGCAACTCTGGACTCAATATCGGCGAAAGCCTACTTACCGATGGACCGTGCACGGACACTTTGTCGGGCCGTGTCGATAGCCTTCAACGCCCCAACAGTATCAGCAAGGAGAATCCAACAGCTCCTTGGATACATGGCCTCCACTACTGCCATAACCTACCTCTCCAGGCTCTGTGCATGGCCTCTTCAGCACTGGTTCATCCAGGTCTTCGACCCACTACTGGATGACCAAGGACATCTTTGACTGCCCCCGCAGGTGCGCACCTCCCTCCTATGATGGCAGTCTTACAACCATCTCCTATCAGGGATGCCCTTCCGAGGGCCGACTCTGCAGGTAACGGTAATGACAGATGCTTCCCTCTTCAGATGGGGAGCTCACTGTGGCAATCTTAAAGTCCAAGGCTGGTGGATCGACGACGAGACCGTCCTCCACATCAATGCCCTCGAGCTACTCGCCATCTGGAAAGCTCTAAGGGCTTTTCGCCACCTTGTTACCAGCCGTATGGTGTTGATCCTCACAGACAACACGACGGCGGTCTGCTACGTCAACAGGCAAGGAGGGACTCATTCGACGACCCTCCTCAACATAGCCTTTGATCTCTGGAACTGGTGCGTCTCGCTTCGAATCCATCCGGTGGTGGTTCAACTGGCCGGGCAGGAGAACACTACAGCAGACGCCTTCAGCAGGGACACTTCTTGCCCCCACGAGTGGTCCCTCTCCTACAAGGCATTCCAGATGATTCGAGACCGGTGGGGCGAGCCAACGATCGACCTCTTCGCCACCAGTCAGAACGAAAAGTGCCGTCGGTTCTGCTCGAGGGCCGGTCACGATCGCAGTTCCATTGGAGATGCTTTCCAGTTCCAGTGGAACGAGGGGTTCCTCTACGCGTTCCCTCCGTTTCCCCTCCTGGGCAGGGTGATATCGAAGATCCTCGCCGATCGAGCCAACATAGTCCTCGTAGCCCTGTACTGGCCAAGGTAGCACTGGTTCGGGCCCCTGCTCGAGGCCGCATGCGATCGACTACTCAGGCTCACAATGACACCGGACCTCCTGTCACACTCCAACGGTCTTGTACTCCACCCAGACCTACCGCTCCTGGCCCTCCACGCCTGGCGGATATCGCCGTAGACAATCCCGTCATTGGTAATGTCTTGACCACGGCTAGGAAGGAGTCGACACGCTGCAATTATCACTACAAATGGCAGCAGTTGATAACCTTTGCTGAAGCACGACGGGAGTTGGTATCGCCTGTCAACATGCCTACCATACTCCATTTCCTTTTACACCTTCGACAGCAGGGCTTGGCCTTTCCTTCCCTGAAGGTTTACCTCGCTGCCATCATAGCATACCAGCCTCCACGATCTCCATCGGTGGCCCTTTTTCGGGACGGTACCGTGAAGCGGTTTTTGAAGGGCCTGCAGCACCTGTACCCACCGGTATCGCCACCGCTACTGCCGTGGTCTGTATCTCTGGTGCTATCACAGCTAATGAGACCGCCCTTCGAACCCATGGCGACTGCTGATGACATGTTGCTCACCATGAAAACTGCCTTCCTGGTGGCTGTCACCTCGGCCAGGTGAGCAGGAGAGCTGATAGCCCTACGGTCTGACGAACCTTACCTCGTGTTCCACAGGGACAAAGCGATCCTTCGGCCTGGCATTTCATTCTTACCGAAGGTGGTGTTGAACTTCCATCTTAGTCAAGACATTATCTTGCCGACCTTTTACCCAGACCCGACTACACCTCTGGAACATTCCCTTCATTATCTGGATGTTCGTCGGGCCCTGGCCTTTTACAGGGACAGGACTGCCTCTTTTCGACAGACTCCGCACCTCTTTGTGTGCTGCGGCAGACGTCAAAGAGGCCACAAGGTGTCCACCCAACGTTTTTCAAAATGGGTGGTGGGGACAATTCTGCTGCCGTACGAGCTTGCCAAGAAGCCTCCGCCAGCATTCCTCCGGGCTCATTCCACCAGAGCCGTAGCGACATCTGCAGCCCTCCTGAGAGGAGTCGACCTGCAGGAACTCTGCCATGTGGCGACTTGGTCCCAGCCATCGACCTTCGTGCGCCACTACAGGCTAAACTGTCAGTCCCGTCGAGATGCTCGTTTTGGACGTGCTGTGCTGGCTTCTGTTCTATAGGACCTGACCCACCGTCCACCCGGTAAGCTACACATTCTCCTAGTGTGTGAGGCACAGAGACCACGAAGAAGAAGAAGAACAGGTTGCTTACCTGTAACTGTGGTTCTTCGAGTGGTCATCTGTGCCCTCACACACACCCGCCCAACTGTCCCCTCTTTTTCAGGTCCCTTTTTTCGGCAGACTACAGAACTGAGGAGTGACCGTTGCTCCGTGGGCTGAGCATGCGCAGTACCGGCATGGGGGAGGGGTTCCCGCCAAACTACTAAGCTCTAGAATCTTTTGAACGCTACCGCGCACACGTGAAAGCTCCGAGACCTAGTGTGTGAGGGCACAGATGACCACTCGAAGAACCACAGTTACAGGTAAGCAACCTGTTCTTAAGTTCTGCTGCCTATTTTTCAGCCTCTGCTACCACCACCCCAGCTGTCATTGAAATTGTGGCACGCCACTAGTCTCCCCACCTATGAATTTCCTTGAAAACAAAGGACATGAGGAGCATACACTTTGTTTTAAAGCAGAACTCTGCTCCTGGAAACCTCTTTTGAGAGCATAGTTCTGCTTTAAATAAGTCATGTGCTCCCCATATAGCTTTTTCTTTTAAAGTTAATTTGTGGGGTTTCTTGCTGTGCCATCAGAATTCAACAGTGCAACAGCAAATTTGGTGATGCAGCAACAGAGTACAGCCCCCAAATGGGTTCAGGGGAGGATCAGGAAGTTCTCTCCCCTTTCTCAGAGCTTGTCCCTCCTGTCCTATAATCTCTATTTTTGCAAATATAACAATCCATAGACTGTGCTTTGCCAGCATGCTACATTTAGATCTATGTACTATCTGTATGTGTTCTTTGAGACCTAAAGGCTGATAATGCTAATGTAGGCATTTAGGTCCATGTGCCATTCTATGTTTTGCAAGCATGCATGTGAGCAATAAATATTAATATAGCTTATGACTGAAGATTGTCTTGGAGTGATGATGAGCTAATGTAAAATTAACAATATTTAGGCTGTAGGTTTCCATAAAGATAGCATGAGAGCAAGTTTTGTTCTGCTTAATGTGCTTCAGCCATGAAAATTCTGTGGAAGTTCACTGATTTCCAAAACTCATAACATTGAAAAAGAATAATTTGAAATTATTTCATTAAGTAGCTACATCTACTGAACTTGAGACATATATTGTGCATCATTGTTCTTTTGTACAGTACAGACATTTTATAAACACTACTTAATGCCTACATATGTGTCTTTCAGAGGGCTCCTCTTTCTAAAAATTGTGCACATCTAGCATGTGTACATGCACCAACTCCTATAGTACCTTGTGAGGGCATAGTTCATAAATGTTCAAAGAAGTAATCTCTTCTGTATTCTTTCTCCCTCTCTCTCTCTCTCTTTTTTTTCTTAACAGAATCAATGACTTGGTCGAAATCAGAAACGAAAGGGACAGTGCCCCTTCCTCGTAGTCTGCATACAGCCAATGTAATAGGAAACAAGTATGTCTGTTGTTAAAAGCTCACCTATAGAAAGGTACACCTAGTAGGAGACTGTTACTCTAGTGTTTGTATTTAGGGATCCTTCCTGTGTCCATATCTGTGAAATGAAAATGGTGTTAGCCTTACAAAACGCTCTCCTACAAGTTTAAGAAATTGGCTGTGGAACTCCAAGAAACTGCAGTATATTGCTTTAATTTTGGTGAATACCTAGAAAAAATTAACTTTCCTTTGGAAGCATTTAAGTCTCTGCACTGACTTCAAAGCTATTTCATTACTTGAAATTAATTAGAAAGCTTATGATATCTTTTAGGGTAAGAAAAAGAAAATCTTTCTATCAATTGAAAGTAATAGAAATCAGTTGCGACCCCCAAGGCTCTCTGTGGATCAATTAAACAAAAACCAAATTTTCCTTCAGGTGCTCCAAAATAGCATTTAGAGCCAGGAGAGGCCTTTTTTAAAAAAACGAAATTAAAGAGGAAATTTAAAAAGGCTTCTCCAGAGTTTTACATGACCTGGGTTGGGGGAAACATAGGTAAAATTCCACACCCACCTACACACATGCAGACACATACCCTAGAAGGTGTTTGGGGTCATTTGGGGATAAAAATATTTTAAATTTTTTCAAGGAGACAGGGAAATGCAGTGGGGAGAGTGCAGCTCTCCCAGATCTGGAGAGCTAATTTGGCTCCACCTAGCTTCCCAGTGTTGCCAACCTTTTGTTTAAAAGCGTTGTAGGACTATAGCTTCAGAAAAGAGGACACTTGCCTTTGAATTGATCATAGTGTATGTGACTGCAATCTTCTATAGCTCATTCTGTATTTTAGGGCAGGGAGGCTTTTTGGTTCTGCACCCAGGTCAAGTTCCAATTTAGGCAGGACAAACTGTAATTTGGGCATTTTCCCACCAAGCATGCAAAGCATAGTTCAATTAAGTTCTTGCTTTTCAGGGATAAACATCGGTACAACAGTGTTTCTGGCTGCAAAGCACAGCTCAGTTCTGTGTGACTATTTAAAGTTTAAATCTTATTTTCATACCCTCTTGATAAGAAGATGCCTGTGGCATCTGTCCTTCAGATTGGAGGCTCCCCATTCCTCCTGTGTAGTATGCCAAGGATAAATTAGAAAAAACATATTTTAAAATGCTAATAAAATATAATAGCAGCTGCTATTTATTGGCCCAAATAGAAGTTGAATTGAGATGTGTGGGAAGGCTTATATATTGCTGGTAAGAACTTTGAGAACATTCAGTTGCTACAGGTGCTGTTAGTGTTATCCAGATAATTATAAATACAGTCACAGTCCTATGCAGATGTTTAATCCAACACACCACAAGGGAATGGATTTGTTCCAGAGGGCTTTGTTCCTGCAGTGTGCCTACCATATTTCATCTCTCAAGCATGAACAAACTGAATATCACTTTTATATGTCCTGGTGTGTGAAGACATCATGTGTAAGCTTATACATGTAAGCATCAAAAGAGTTCCTGAACAGGATGGTCAACATCCCATTATTCCTACCACAATCACCTACTGTGTGTTGGTTGAATATCTGCCTAGAGCTCCTATAAATGTCCATTGTGTAATAGGAAACAGGTGTATTCTCGCACAGGTAATCTCTAAGATGACTGTAATACTTATATGTACCTATATATGTTATGTTTTGACTATCTGGTTTTAAATTATTCATTAATTAAGGAGTGCTTTTAATTTGTTTTAAACATTTTTATTATGTATTTAATGTTTTAAATACGTGTTGTGCACTAGATGATAGATAGACAGACAACTGAATTCAGATTTGGTCATGCTTTGAGTAAATCCCTTGAGAGCAGTGGGACAAATCAATCACATCTCATTTGCTTTTTATTGCCTTCATTGGGCCTACTCTAAGCTTGGCAAAGTCTGGACTTTTCCCCTTTTCTGGACAGAATTGTATATGGTGCTTTATTTTAAAAACTGTGTTTTTCCTCTTACATGGGACTCCCACGTAGTCTCCAGACAAGACATTGATTAGGTCTACATATTCTTCATTTCAGCTTTGTACAGTAGAAGATGCTGTTACACCATTCATTGGATCTTTGTGTCTTGTCTTGTTATATCAGTTGGATATAAACCCAACCTCTTCTACCTTTTGTATTGTTAATTCTAAATAAATATGCTTGATGGTTCTTCTTCGTGGTCTCTGTGCCTTCATACACTAGGAGCTTTAGCGCCTGCGCGGTAGCGTTCGGAAACTTCTAGAGCTTGTTCGCTTGGCGGGAACCCCTCCCCCACGCCGGTACTGCGCATGCTCCTCCCGCCGAGCAACGGTCTCTCCTCAGTTCTTTCTCGTCCGCCGCCGCGTACGGAAGGTTCTTTAGTTTGTTCCTCTCACGTCGTGCTTGGCTTGCTGTTTTTCACGGTTTTACGGACTTTCGGACTGCCTTTGACCTCTCTTTCGACTCCCCCTTCGGTTTTTCGTCTTTTTGGATTTCGGAGTTTGGCGTTTCTTCGTCTTATGTCCGCGCTCTTTAAGAAGTGCGTGTCCTGCGGCCGCAAGGTTGCCCTCAACGACGGCCATAAGGAGTGTCTCTTCTGTTTGGGCGAGTCCCACAACATCCGGACTTGCCCAATTTGCAGGGATTTTACTCCCCAAACTCTCCGCAACCGCTCCGCGAGACTCAAATCTTATTGTTGGGAACAGTCTCTGCGGGCGATAGACGAGACCTCCACTTCCAAGATGGCCGACAAGAAGACGACCACGCCATCGATGGTATCGGCGGCTGCCGTTCCGTCCACCTCGTCGGTATCGGGCTCGGTACCGGCGAAAACGCCGATCTCGGCGCTACCGAGGATCCCGAAGCTGTCGGCGGCTGCCAAGTCAGCAAAAGGATCCTCGACGGCGAGGAAGGCTGAGGCTCCCCTTACGGAGACGCCTGCAAAAAAGCGCCCTGCTCCGGACGGAGGCAAGGGCAAGGAGAAGGAGAAGAAGAAGAAGAAGAAGGAAAAGAAGCGCTCCCCGGCTGGGGACGTTCAACCTCCTGCTCCTCCTCCTACTCAGCAGCCTTCCAAAGGGCGAGGCGAGTCCGTCGACCTCTCGGAGGATGAGATCGAGGACGTTCCCCAACAGCGCCCGGACTCGCCTGTGGCAGACCCTCCAACCCTGGTGGAGGAGCGCCACCGCCCTCTTAGCCGTCGCAGGTCGGCCGACCTGCAGCAGAGAGAGCCCTCTGCTTCTCCGGAGCGGCGTTCGACCTCCTTCAGGTCCCGGTCCCGCTCTTCCGAGCGTCCGGTGGCCTCGCCGCCTCCGAGGGAGACAAGAGAGGAACAACCTCGCTCGTCTGCCTCCAGATACACCTCGGCGTCCTACGTGGCCAGGTACGCGAGGGAATCTGAATGGAGAGAGCGCCCGGCCTCCTATCGGTCGCATTCGCCATCATACCGGGATCGGTACCATCGTGGCCCGAGTCGCTGGGAGACCTTCCGGAGGTCCCGGTCACCTCGTCGACAGCGCGAATCGCGCTCGCCTAGAGGGGACGAGGCTCGTCGACGCCGAAGCCGATCTCCGTCGGACCGCCGCTCCTTCAGCCGCTCTCCCTCCCCTCGATATCATAGGGCGAGGGAGCCTTCACCACGGTATCGGGCGATATCGCCACCTCCTAGGGTCACGGCAACGGCGACGCGCCCTACGGAGTCGGTGGTGACTGAGCGGGCTACGACGACGTCAGCCTGCCAGACTACCCCGGTCACCACCAAGAGGGTGAAGTCAGTAGTCAGCCATCCCAAGCGGGACGCTGCTGCTACCACCGCCCCGGCTGCGGAGAAGCCTAGGAAGGCAACACCTGCGGCAACTACGAAGGAGCCGGAAAGCGAGCGGCGAGAGGACTCACCGAGCTCGGAGTCGTACGACTCGAGTGCGGAGTCAGAGGTGTCTGAGGCGGCCTCCCAGGAGTCTCCTCCGTTGGGATTCGGGGACCCGATCCCAGATTCTGCTCCAGAGGACGTCCACCAGTTCTCTGCGATGCTGCTCCGCATGGCCACTACCCTCGGCCTTAAGATCGCCGATGCGGAGCCGGAGGACGACGATCCAGCCTTCTCCGTTTTCGAGGAGAAGCGACCTTCCACGGCCCCGCTGCCTCTCCTGCCCCGGGTATCCAGACTGGTGAAGGCCGCCTGGGATAGACCGGCCTCGGCTCAGCCGATACCGCAGCGGTTAGAACACCTCTACAGGGTGCAGAAGGATAACGCCGGTTATCTATTTAATCACCCTGCACCGAACTCTGTGGTCGTCGAGTCCGCACAGACGAAGGGCTCCGGCAGGCAACACACCACCCCGCCGGACAAAGAGGGCAGGAAGTTGGACGCCTACGCAAGGAGGTTCTATTCAGCTGCCTCCTTGCAGATCAGGCTGTCCAACACTCAGGCTTGCCTCGCGGCATACCTGAAGAAAGTGCTCGATCGCCTGCAACCGGCGATGGAGGCGGTACCGGAGGACATCCGCCAAGCCTCCTCCGTGATCTTCAACGAGGCCATCTCCATCGCTCGCCACCAGATGGCCTCCTCCAGGCACGCAGTGGAAATTGCCTCCCGGGTCATGGCGGGATCCGTCGGCCTCCGCCGCCATGCTTGGCTCCGACCGGCCGACATCCAGGAGGACACCAGAAGGAGGATTGAAGATCTCCCCTTCGACGGTGAAGGCCTATTCAATTCGTCCACAGACGAAGCTTTGGACAATCTCGTCAAGGCGAGGCTGACCGCCAAAAAGATCGGGCTGCAGCCGGCCACGCAGGCCCGCAGGGCCTCCACTTTCCGCCCATCCTGGCGACGATCCTCCACCTCGTCGTTCCAGCGTTCGGCCCAGTCTGGACAGTCGAGACCGTCCTCCGGCTCATCGGCCAGATGCACGATTAGGCGGCGCCCGGCTTCGTCGAAGAAGTCCTCCTCCGAGACAAAGTCTCGGTTTTGACGTGCCTGGCAGGACCCACCAATACCCACTCTTCAGCCTACCATCAGCGCTCGGAGACCGACCGACTCTCGCTCGACACCTAGCGGAGTGGCAGTATGTCACTACGGACTCTTGGGTGCTTTCCATCGTCCGTCTTGGCTACGCCATCGAGTTTCTCGATATTCCTCCTCGCGGCGTTTACTACTCCACGCCGTCGAGTCCGGCCCTCCTGGAAGAGATCCAATCCCTCCTCCAGAAAGAGGCGATCGAGCGGCTCCCGCAAGAGGCCAAGACCACCGGCTTCTTCTCCAGGTACTTCACGGTACCGAAAGCCGACGGTACCCTCCGGCCGATCCTAGACCTCAGAGGGGTGAACTACTACATCCGCCCCAAAAGGTTCAAGATGGTCACGATACCGTCGATCCTACCCTTCTTACATCGAGGGGACTGGTTCGCCTCCATCGATCTCCGAGACGCATACTTCCATATCGCCATTCGCCCGCAGCACAGACGGTACCTCCGCTTCGCAGTCGACGACACCTGTTACCAGTACAAGGTGCTGCCGTTCGGACTCTCGACTGCCCCAAGGGTCTTCACCAAGTGCATGGCCCCGGTGGTATCCTACCTGCGGACGAAGGGCGCTTCCGTCTTCCCCTACCTCGACGATTGGCTGTTGGTGGCGTCCTGCAAACAGAGACTTTACCACGACGTCCACATGACGTTGTCACTCCTGACCCGCCTTGGTCTACGAGTGAATCCGAAGAAGTCCCACCTCGAGCCGGCGAGGATCTTGGACTTCATCGGGGCGACGCTCGACTCGACCTCCGCCAGGGCGTACCTACCAGAGTCTCGAGCACAAACCTTGATCCGGGCCGCTGCTCACGCTCGTACGGCCCCGACGCTATCTGCGAGAAGCGTCCAGCAGCTCTTGGGCTACATGGCTGCGACGACCGCTGTGACATATCTCGCCAGGCTGAGAGCAAGACCTCTTCAACACTGGTTCGTCCGCATATTCGACCCCCTGCGAGACGAACAGACACTCCGACTGCAGCTGCCGGGAGACGTCCGCTCATCCCTCCGATGGTGGCAGTCGCGATGCAATCTCATGTCAGGGATGCCTTTCCAACAGCCGACACCGAAGGTGACGGTAACGACCGACGCCTCCCTGTATGGATGGGGTGCCCACTGCGGCGATCTCAGAGTCCGCGACAGATGGACCGACGACGAGACCGCTCTCCATATCAACGCGCTGGAGCTGCTCGCCGTCTGGAAAGCCCTACGGGCGTTCCGCCATGCCGTGGCGGGGCGCACGGTCCTGATTCTGACGGACAACACCACCGCCGTCTGCTACATCAACAGACAAGGTGGGACTCATTCCACGACCCTGCTCGACATCGCGCTCGACCTGTGGGAATGGTGCATTCGCCTGCACACGCATCCCGTGGCGGTTCACCTGGCCGGGCAGGAGAACACCACGGCAGACGCCCTCAGCAGGGACACCTCATCCCATCACGAATGGTCTCTCTCCGGAGAGGCGTTCAGACTGATTCGGGACCGCTGGGGCGAACCATCGATCGACCTCTTCGCGACCAGGGAAAACGCGAAGTGTCGCTGATTCTGTTCCAGAGCGGGCCACGATCGTGCCTCCATCGGGGACGCTTTCCAGTTTCCGTGGACCGGGGAACTCCTCTACGTGTTCCCGCCGTTCCCGCTGCTCGGCCGGACGATATCGAAGATCCTCGCCGACCGAGCCGACGCGATCCTAGTAGCCCCGTACTGGCCGAGGCAACATTGGTTCGCACCCCTGCTACAAGCCGCACGAGACGACCTGCTCGGGTTGCCACCGACACCGGACCTGCTCTCCCACTCCGGCGGCCGAGTCCTCCATCCGGACCTGCCACGCCTGGCCCTCCATGCCTGGAGGATATCGCACTAGACGATCCCGTGCTCGGTACCGTCCTCGTCGCGGCCAGGAAGGAATCCACCCGTCGCAACTATCAATACAAGTGGCGACGCTTCCTGACCTTCGCTAACGAGAGGAGTGAGCCGGTATCGCCCGCGGGGCTCTCAACCGTCCTGCACTTCCTCCTGCACCTCCGGCAACAGGGCCTGGCGTTTCCATCCCTGAAGGTGTATCTCTCCGCGATCGTGGCATACCAACCGCCACGATCTGCTGCCTCGGCCTTCTTCAGGAACGATACCGTTAAGCGGTTCCTGAAGGGACTTCATCATCTCTACCCGCCGGTATCGCCGCCGCTACCGCCGTGGTCCCTCTCGCTGGTGCTCTCGCAGCTGACGAAGCCGCCCTTCGAGCCAATGGCGACCTCGGATGACAGGCTCCTGACAATGAAAACTGCCTTCCTGGTGGCGGTGACCTCAGCGAGGCGAGCGGGTGAGATCACAGCTCTTCGTTCCGATGAGCCCTTCACGGTCTTCCACAGGGACAAGGTGGTCCTGAGACCTGACATCTCGTTCCTGCCAAAGGTGGTGTCCAGTTTCCATCTCAACCAGGACATCATCCTGCCTGCCTTCTTCCCGAACCCGACGACACCGTTGGAGCGGTCCCTCCACTCACTGGACGTGCGTCGGGCATTGGCTTTCTACAAGGACAGGACTGCTTCCTTCCGACAGACGCCGCATCTCTTTGTTTGCTATGGGCGACGTCGGAAGGGCCTAAAAGTGTCCACCCAGCGCTTCTCCAAGTGGGTGGTGAGGACTATTGAACTGGCGTATGAGCTCGCGAGGAAGCCTCCGCCAGTCCTGCTTCGAGCCCACTCCACCAGAGCTGTGGCTACTTCTGCGGCCCTCCTGCGAGGAGTTGACCTGCATGAACTCTGCCGTGTGGCGACCTGGTCCCAACCATCGACCTTCGTGCGCCACTACAGGCTCGACTGCCGGTCGCGCAGAGATGCCCGGTTTGGACGTGAGGTGTTGGCTTCCGTGCTGTAGGACCTGACCCGCCGTCCGACCGGTAAGCTACACAGTCTCCTAGTGTATGAAGGCACAGAGACCACGAGAAGAAGAACAGGTTGCTTACCTGTAACTGTGGTTCTTCGAGTGGTCATCTGTGCCATCATACACACCCGCCCTTCCTCCCCTCTTTCTCAGGTCCCTGTAGGTTCTACGGCGGACGACAGAACTGAGGAGAGACCGTTGCTCGGCGGGAGGAGCATGCGCAGTACCGGCGTGGGGGAGGGGTTCCCGCCAAGCGAACAAGCTCTAGAAGTTTCCGAACGCTACCGCGCAGGCGCTAAAGCTCCTAGTGTATGATGGCACAGATGACCACTCGAAGAACCACAGTTACAGGTAAGCAACCTGTTCTTTTATTATATGAGAATATACCTGATGATACATTTCATTACCTGATAACAAATAGCTACAGATACTTCTTTTCTTAAAGTTACTATGACATAACCATCCAGAAAGATAATTCCATGTAGCACCCAACCACTTGGTTAGAGAAATTCTGCCATGCCTCTTAACTGATACCTGGCTGACTGCTACATATAATCAGCTTCTAACATTAGCTCACTGTCTACCACATTGACTAGCCATGTGATTAGTGATTGTCTGTGGCCATCTGCTGTTCTTGTAAAAATTTGCAGGTAATTTTGATAGGTGACAATGACTGCTTTTTAATTTTACAGTCCTTCCTCCACATTTGCGGGTTTGACCTTCACAAATCTGATTATTCATGAGATGCATGCATGCCTCCCCTGCATTCTCGTCTTGCCATTCCCTTGTGTTTTGCCAGGTGCAAAGAAGGAAGGCAAGCACCTGAACAAAATGCTAGGAAAGGCAGAGGGAGGCATGCACATGCCTGGCTTCTCCCCTCTGGAGCTCACATTCCCTTGCCTCTGATCCTGGTGCTGAGAACTTGCGCTGAGGCAATAAGCAAGGGAATGGACAGGGGAAGGCTTGTGTAAGCCTTCTTCTCTTCTCCAGAGCTGCTCCTCCCATTCCCTAGCCTCTGGCCCTGGAACACAAAAGGCAAGGGAATGAGAGGGTGATCATGGGGGAAGGGGGGCGTTATTCAAGGTTTTTCCACTTTGGCGAGGGTTCTATGCCCCGAACCCTCACAAAAGTGAAAGGGCCACTGTAGAATCACTTGTCCCTGGGACCTGGGTAAATTATTATTTTTTAAATTATATGTGGAAATAGTGAATTCTCATACAATTAGTAAAATCTGATTTTCATGCAGCCAGTATTAAAACACAAATCAGTGCTTATTGTATGAAAAATATCTGCCTGTCTGGTCGCCTGTAAGAAAAGAGGGAAAGTTAGCTTCAGTTTAAAATACTATGCATCATTCTTCGTTTCAAGAGGATGCTTTTAATCTGTAGATGCCCAAAAGTGTACGAAGAACATTTTCCTTTCCTGCAGTGACTACATTTAGGTGAAACAATGAACCAGAATTCTGGAGTCAGGGAGATAAGACTGGACTCTGGTGTGCATTAACTGATCATTCTTGCTTCAGGCAGAAGTGGTCAAACAAACCATAGCTTTTCTTTCCCCCCTTTTTTTGTACTGTGACATCCAAATTATTCAGTTTTGTGTGCTGTCTGATAGATCTTGCTGCAAGTGGAGGCAGTTAAACAAACCTTCAATTCATGGTTTGTTTATTGTTATTTCTTTTCTCTGACAAGCCAGATAAATAGCATAGGGTTTGTTTTGTTTTGTTTATTGCCTGGGTTTGTTGTGGGAGAAGCAAGGCAGATTGCCAGATTGGAAGTGACATTTTAAAAAAATGCATCGGAAGTTTGTCTAGCTGCTTCCACTGTTGGCAAGTGCTATCAGGCAATGTGTACTAGCATGCTGCCTCATCCCCAATAAGCATTGCATCTGAATGTAGCCAGTATGCACAAGGGAGTCAGTGTAAGGCCAGAAGCCTAAGACTTTTCTGGAGCTGAATTATGGGGTGGGAGGATAATTTATGATGGGTCAACAGGAGAGGTGTAGAAAGCAGTTTGACCCTATCAGGGATGGATTTTAATCATAGTTGTACCTTCTCTCAGAAAGGGATAGCTGTCCTAACAGGTTTTAATTATAGCTTTCTTTCCAAATATAGTGATTTAAAATTTGGTTTTAATTTATATATTTAACATAAATGGCTTGTCTAATTGTTGCTAGTATCCCTATGACATGGACAGGAACACTGACAGGATTTTTTCTCTCTCGTTTGCCTTTCAAGATTAAGCCATGGAGAAGTTATGTGAAGAATACGTAAATGTTAGTTCACCCCATCATACAACTTCTGTAATGCGGGAGGAGGTTCATGCAGCTCTCCAGATGTTGTTGAACTGCAACTCCCAGCATTTCTCTTCATTGGCTATGATGACTACAACTGCTGAGTCTTATAGTCCAACAACTTTTGGAGAGCTGCATGATTCTCATTTCATTTCTAAAGCAACTATTTATGTATAGTGTTTGAACAACTTCCTTGAAAATGAAAGAAAATACAGTCCAGCATGTTGGTTCTCAATCGGCTCCAGGTGTTTTGGACTTCAGAATCCCTCACCATTAGCTAAGCTGCCTGGAGCTTGTGGGAGCTGAAGTTCCAAATCAACAAAATTTGAGAACTAGTAATCTAGCAGACAAGTAATCTGTTGTCCGTTTTACAGGAGAACAGCTTGCAATATGACACAGAAAGCTGGGACCAGAAGAAAAGGAATGAAGCTCAAAGTATAGCTAATAAAAGAAGAAATGTTGACCTACATCCAACAAGAGTAGATCGACTGAATCAGTAGAACATATGTAGGTATTGACTTACCAAGTTCTGAGTGATTCAGTGGTTCTCCTCTAGTTGAGATCAACAAATGGATTTATGGCAAAATTTCTGGAACAGTCTAAAAAATGACCATGGCAAAATGAGCTTAGAAAAATAAACTTGCTTATCTCTTGCACCATTTTCTTCCTGTCTCCCCTGCCTTCTTTCATATTTGCAGAATGTACATTTTTGGTGGATGGGTTCCACAGAGCACAGATGAGAACCTGTCCTCTCAAGATGGAGAATGGAAATGCACTGGCTCATTTTCTTACCTAAACTTAGGTTAGTATCCCCATGTTTTTGTTGTTAATTTACAAAGAATCCTATATGCTGGTAGGGAGAAATATACTATGCAAGCATATGAGGAATGGCATATTTTTTATTCTGTTGAGGCTTCTGCCGCTCTGTAGCCTGTCAGCCAGTAGATCTCAAGCATAACATTAACTCTTAAAAGTACAAGTTAATGGATAGTGTTGCACCTTAAGGTGTTCAGGGTTTTAGTGAATGGATGATACCATCAGTTTTAGACTTCAGTCTATTCATTTTATAAGATATAACATTCTCTTTTGTTATAGAACCAGCCAGAACCCCAAAAGTGCTTCAAAATCCAGTCTTGTCCATCCACTGCATGTTCATACCATACAAATTCTTTACTGAACAATTGGTTAGCCAAAATTTCAAAGTGTGCAGTCAAGAAAATGGCTGATTGGTGGATTGTAAACAAAGTACTCAAAGCGGAAATTTTCTCATATCCATTTGACCAGTTGATACTCTCTCTATAGATAGATTTAAAGTTATGGTTTGAGAGCCATCATGTTTTCATGCACTAATTTTCATCATACGTTTTATTAGATACTATGGAATGGATAAGTCTAATCTCAGATTGCCAAGAAGATAAAAATAACTTGTTGCCTGGCCCAAGAGCTGGTCATTGTGCTGTTGTAGTTGGCACTCGCTTGTATATATGGAGTGGCAGAGATGGCTACCGGAAAGCTTGGAACAATCAAGTTTGTTGCAAAGATCTTTGGTATCTTGATACTGGTGAGTGACTAAATAATATCAACCGTAATAATAAATTCTTGTTTAGTTGTTTCCTATTGGAATCTGCCTTAGAAGTTATTATTTCCCCCCCCCCAGATGACCTACCAGTCCTTTCATATGCTCCCGAAAGTCAGGAGCTAGACCTGAGAGTGTATATATGTTTCCACATATAGAGCCACTGTGTGACTCTAGCATGCTCACAATCCTGTTTGGGTTTTCTTGGTTTGTTCAAGTCAGACCTGTTCAATATGCCACATGCAATCTTCCTAGAGTGTTTATTGCTAAATAACAGTGAATTTGGTATTACAGTTACCACTGCTATAGAAATATATTTTTGTGTTAATTCTGTAGAATAGTGCATCGGTATGGGTTTCTTGGTGAATCTTAAACTGTCCTGGATAAAACTGTGTCTTAATATAATTAGAGCTCATTCTTCTTTAAGAGAAACCACCAGCACCATCACAAGTACAGCTAATCAGAGCCACTACTAATTCATTTCAAGTTAAATGGGATGAAGTACCTACTGTGGAAGGGTATCTCCTTCAGTTAAATTTGGATATTCCAACAAATGCTGTGGCTGAAATACCCATTACTGTGGTACCTGAGGCATCTTCACCAAGTGTACAAGGTAACATAGATTGTTTTTCAGAGTTCATAAATAATATAGGCAAAATAGTTGTAAGACTGCTTCCTCTTTCCCAAACATGTGTAACATGTGTTGTGTATTAATTTTGTGCTGACATGGGAGAGAAGCCTTTAAAAGCACTCTGCAGGCAGGATAAGGGAACATCAGTAATTGGTTAGTTATCCAATAATTTATATACTTTTCTGTCAGATTATAGTCCAAGGACTCTATAGAACAAGGGTGGTCAACTTGTGGCATTCCAGATGTTGTTAGACAACAGCTCTCGTCATCCATTACCATTAGCTTTACCGGCTAAAGATATTGAGATTATAGTTCAACAACAGCTGTTGGTCATCCTGTTATATAATAATCAAATGGCTAGCCACCACATCACCTTGACCTAACTTTTAATGCAAGAAAATATAATATGATATCTTAGTTATAAAAAAAAAATCTGACTTACTGTTTTTAATTAATACTCTTTCTTCTTACTCAAGGGAGTGTAAGAAGAAATCAGAATTGTGAAAAGTTGTTTAACGTTATAGGGAAGCAACTTTGAAATCCAACATTTAACTAATTTCCTTTCTGCTTGATTCAAAAAGACAAGATTGAATGAGTAATCAAACAGGCACCTCAGAGTTTTTCACGCCATCCCCATTATCTGCTTCATCCCTTTCCTCTCAGTTCCTCACATAGCCTCTTTTTGATAGTGATACAGAATTAAACTGAGTTCTTGTGCAACACCTACATGGGATAATGGACCTCATAACATCTCAAAAACTTTATACAATCTTCTGCTGTTGATCTTGTGTACGTTTACATGAAAGATGGTTCTTCTCTGCAACAAAGGCTACAATTAATGAATATCATCCTTCCTCCAGGAATCAAGCTGGATCTTCACAGCCAAACTCTCATTAAAGTCCCGAACAATGTAAGTATACACTTGTGAAGGATAAAACTAGAAATTTTTAAAGTATTTCTAATATGTTAGGAAAAATGCTTCTAACCGAAGAGTGTCAAGATGGACAGCTTATGGACTGCAACTGCCATTAACCCTCCAAATTGGCTATATGGGGTATGACTGATGCAAGTTGCAGTCCAACAACTTCAGAAGAGCCACGTGTCTGCACCCTTAGTCTAAAGTGTAACTTGACTCCTTTAGTCTTCTACATAATCTTTTTTAAAGAGATTGAAGAACATTCATTCCTCTATGCAGCAGAATGTAGGGGAATGTAGTAAAGGAGGCCATAATTTAAATTGAACACAAGCAGCATGGGCTCCAAATACATGCTCATTTCTGCAGAAGCTGGTTAAAAGACTGATGATGTGGACATCATTAGAGGTTTTTCCTTTCTGTACTTTGGCTGATGATTCCTGAATATGAAATATTGACTCATGAAAATGGTCGGAAATGTTGAGAAGAAGAATGGACAACTACATGGGAGCCAGGAGCCAATTTACTCCAAAACACTCTACAGGTTATGCCTGAACAACCAAGCTCAAATATCTCTTTTTTCCTTTGTAGTCTCTCTCAAAATTACAATAGGAAGTTATGTTGCATTACATCCTCTCACTATTTTGAGAAAGACTGAGGAGGAAAACAAAGGTATTAGGAATAGTACAGGGTTCTGGGTGCTTGTGAAGGTGAGGTAAAGATACTTTCATGTGTTTTCACATGTTTTGTAGTTTTCTTCACAGTTTTGGGACAAAAAATGAGCAAAATTGCACCGAAATAGTGCTGATTTAACAAAAAAAATGTGGTGAGGAGTTGGGGTCTTTGTGGATTGGTGGAGGGACTTCAAAGACTTCAAAAGTGAGGTCCAGGGGCTGCAATTTGCCCATTCTGAAAAATATACCCTTTTGTCTGTGTCTTTACTTGATAAAGTAGCTACAATATATTAATAAAGAAGGATTCCCTTGCTGAAGAGGCTGAAATAGCAGATTGTTATTATAAACTAATTGCTGTTTGTTCCCCCTGTTTAGGTGCAAATTGCCATTTCGGAGACTAAAGGAAAGGTTCCAGAGCCTGACAATGTAAAGAAAAACCATTCCATTTCCAAAGAGCACAGTGCTCCTTTAAGTTTGCCTGGCAGCACTTTAGGTAAATGGAGCATATGTGGCCAGTGCATATGGAATCAGAACTGGGAGGTGCACTTGCATCTGTACATAGGATAAAAGTTTAAGTTCCAGTGTTTGGTTTAGTCAGTGAACCAAGGAAGAATTGAGTGGAAACGTTATTTTCACAAGAGCAGATGGTTCTGCAGTGAATGCAGGAGGTTTCTATAGATATAGAATTTTCTTTAGGTATAGCATATTTTCTTTATCCCTCACTTATGTGGATGGAACTGATAAAACAGGAGTTAAACAAGATCTGTAGAGCTTTGAATTCCTCAGCACTAGTATATTTAGTAAAATGGCCGATTATCTCAGGAAATTAGAAACATTTCCAGTGTAGGGCCATGTGTTTAAAACAGAGCTTCTGCTCAGAGTGATTTACTTTAATCAGGCAGCACTAGTGAACACCCCAGAACTCATCTGAAGTCTGGCTGGGATCACTGATGGGATGTAATAGACTAGGAGTGTGGAAAGTGTAGCCCCCAGACCCCAAATGTAGGTGAACAATGCTCCCAAATGGACCAAACCACTGGGAAAATGCTGCCCCACTTGTATCCTGACAGACGATAGCAGATGTTTTTCAGCCCCCAAGTGAAATTGAAACTTGACCTCACTTCTGAATGTGCCATTGTAGCCTACTGGTGTGCGTGTGTGTGTGTGTGTGGATTAGCCCCTGCCCCCCACCACTGTTACCCTTCCCATAGCAGAGTTTGCTTTTCTTATCTAAACAACAGTGAAGAATCTTGTGGCACCTTAAAGCCTAACAAGTTTTATTTGGCAAGAGGTTTGGTATATTGCTGCCAACTTCATTAGTTACCTCTGATGAAATGTGTTTCTATCCACCTTAAGATGCTGCAAGGCTATCATGTTGGAAATCTTATCTTCTGTGTTCTTGAACCCCATCCGTATTTCTATCCCCGTCCAAAATATATTGCAAGTTATTTTAGAAGTTTTGAAAGAAGTTTCTGGAGTCATGGAGCAAGCTAGTTCTCTAAAACCTTTGTATAGGGTAGGCTTTGCATTTAGAATAGAATGAAGAAGTAAACAAGATTGTAACATTTCATATTGTGGGTAAGGTCTCATACGGTCTGGGTGTCAAAAAGCATAAAACTTCCTTGCAGTTAGAGAGCTAGTATAGCCAGAAAAAGACTGAGTTAGACCCTTTCTGTGTATTGTTTAGAAGGTTTTTTGTTTTTTGCCTGTGAGCTAGGATTTGAAAATTACATAATATGTATCTGCAGCCTGAAGTGGCACGGTCATACTTACACCACAGTATTCTGTCATTTGAATTTGCTGGACATGTAAGCCAGGCCCAGTTCTAAAGGAAAGGTGGGGTTACACCTCTTTTTGACAGAAGCCCATACCTTGTAGTTGTCACCTTTTTTGAGGCCCCTCTAAATATTTGTTGTGCTTTTTCCTATCTTTCTTTTAGGTCCACATATCTCAGCAAATGTAAATGAATTACTTGACTTTGACTCAAGAACTTCAAAATTGGACACTTCAGTATCCGGTATTGTCTCTACCACACAAAATATGGTATCCCAGCAGGTTGTGAAAACTGAGTCATCAAGTACAAATGGGGCAGTTTTAAAAGATGAAACTTCGTTAACAGCAGTCACTTCGAAACCTGAAGGTTTGACATGTTTCACATACTGTATATTTTGAGCCATAATGCCATTACGTTTATGGTTTCTTTTTCATTGTGACTGTGATTCTCATACTTCATAGAGTCTGTGAGATGTTTGTATGATGTTTTCACTCAGTATTATAAATAAGACTTCTTCCCACACAGGCAATCCTGTGATCAAGTCTGCAAAAAAAGTCTTCAATTGCCTATAGTTTGTGTGAGCTGGAAAAACAATGGTAATCAGATTTGGAGAAAACCAGGATATTAAAACAATTTCAAACCATGGTTTAATATCTTGGTTCTAAAGCTACTAACCATAATTTCCCAATTCAGATAGAACAGGTAACTATGGTTTATTCACTGGCTCAAGGGGCTGTATGTGAAGTCTCTTTCCTATCCTGCCTTATTAGGCTTAGGTATGATCACCCCTGTGCCTCATCTGAATTGGATATTAACCCTATCTGCTGCTGATGTAAATGATCTCTTGTACAATCAAAGCATAAAATACTGCTTTTAGTTTGCTTATGGTGTGTGTGTTTCATTTTATTTTCACATCTCTTCATACAGAGTGTTTAATTCAGATGGAACTGTTTCTTCTGTGACTTAATTAATCTCCCCTGCATTCTTTTTGAGCTATTTATGAAAAAAATATTTCTGCAGTTTGAGACTACTTTGACTTACTCCTCAATTGGTAGCACTGGTTGGTTCATTAGATATCCTTTTATAGATATCAACTAGCATTTTATGGTAACTTCTGATATATCTGCCGGAAGGTATGGGGTTTGTGTGTGTAGAGCATCCAAGTATAATTTCTTTCCTGTTTCACAGTTTCCTGTGAGAAGTGTTTCCTCCCTGTTGAATCTATTTTCTTGAATAACTTCCTTTTTTCACTTAGTGTCTCACTATATTCACCATACAAACACCCATGGAAGCTTGTTTCAATGTTCTGTCTGTATTTTTGAATTTTTAATAAAATTGTTTTGTCTATCTTTTGAAGAAGCTCTGTCACTGCTTCTAAAAATCATTGTTATCTAAAATTTTTCATTTTAAATTCCTTAATATGTGACACTTACTAAAAGTATTTCATTAATCAGGCTTTTTTCACTGTCAAAATTCACTATGTCTGCCATTTATAGTATACTTACTGTGTCTGACACAGACCTTTTCAGGGAGTCATTAAAATCAACAATGTGTATTCATTCCAGCCTGTTTCTACCACTCAAATGTGTATTTGAGTGAAACTGTGTTCTTGACATAGTGGCAATATTAGGATGGCTTTCTGAAAAGAAAACCAATGAATTGTACATTATACTGATGAAACATTAAAGGCTCCATTGAAAGCTGTATTTACTGAAATGTAAATTTGGTTTTTCTTCTAGCTAAAGAGATAACTGTGCCCTCATCTAGAGAAACTTCTGTTAGCTCACATGATTCAGCTGTACAGTTGCCTGTAAGTACATAAATATCTTGTGTGAGAGAAAGTATAGCTAGTATAATATGGCATCTCATATTGACATGTTGCATTTGTTCACCTAAGATTTCTCATCTCTAGACATCATGATCTTAAAGTTCTCTCTCTCTGATGGAGATAGCTTTTGCAGGAATATGTGTATGCATGCATTGGTACCTCCTAAACCCATCATGTGTTGTAACACACTGTCCTGCTGCACCTTTGAATTTGTCACGGTAGTGGCAGCAGCAACCCAGCCACACACACACATGCACATAGACTTTCCCTTTAAAACATGGTGCATGCTCCCTAAGCACTTGGCTTTAAAACAGTGATTTAAAACCAAACTCTAGTCCTCCAGATGTTTTGGGCCTCAGCTCCCAGCATTCGTCACCACCTTGGCCAATGATAAGTGATTCTGGGAGCTGAAGTTCAAAACACCTGGAAGACCAGACTTTGGGAAACATGGCTTTAAAGAGAAATAACACTTTTTTGCTGGTATAAGAACCAATTTAGAGGCCACTGGAAGCAGTGGGGAGATGGGCAGTCTTGGAAAGAAGCAGGAGTGCATATGTAGGTCATAGACCAACTTTTGCCCACTTCTGTTCTAATCAGTTTTTTATTTAAGCACTAGCTTGGTGGTGACAGCAATTTCATGCAGGTGAGTGTCAGGGCCAGCAGAGGAGAGACATCACTCCTTTGTGCCAAAGGAGGAGGGGAACAGTGAGCAGCTGATGCAGTATTACTAGAGCTCTCGATCCCTCCTTTGCCAGACCCACTAGGCTAGTAAAATAGTTTGCAGATGAGTAAATGCTGAAAGCTCATTTACAAGGCTGATATATAGGATGACAGCATGCATGTAATTAGTTCAGATACTGTCTTGCCCATCTCTTAGTTCATTTCTGAAGAAATATTGGGTATATAAACCACAGTGCAATGAGCAGGCTACAAAGGAATAGCTATCAATCCATATCATCAGAGATGTTTGTTTGTTTGTATGCAGAGTAATTTAACAAATGTGTGGCCCCATTTCAAAGGGGGAAACATATATGGCAATTGTAGATGTGATTGTCTAAATAGTTTTATAAAATTAATGGAAAGGGGCAATGATTTCTAGCCATCGGAACTACTATCTTTGAGCCTCTGCTCCACTGCAACATAAGAGATCATGCTTATAATAACTTAATTAGAGAGTTGCTCCAAAAATTGCTGAGATGCTATTTGCTCTGAACACCTGAAAATCTTTGGTGGACTTATGCTGACATCATGCCCATGCGCATTTATGTATTCTCTGCATGGTTGGCAGCATTTCTGTTGCCAGTGTGGATGAAGCAATTCAAGAGGTGTTTGTGTGTTTATAGTTATTGTTATATATACCATCCATACCTTAATGAAACTTGTTATCCGACCCTAGAAAACTTCACCGCCAAAGCAGAATGCAAGAGTGAGAACACAAGAAAGAAAGTGGTACGATGTTGGCATTTTTCAAACTAACAGTGCTTTAGTGAACCAATTCTATTTACTGTCAGAAGAAAAGGTCATGATTTCTGGCAAGGTAACTGTTTATTGAATTTGCCTCCTATTTTAAAAATCATCTGCAGTGATTATAAAGAGAGAGGAAGAGATTTTAGAATATTTGTATAGAAGAATTAAGAATTGGCCTATGCTGAAAATCTTTGGTATCTTTTTTTTTCTCTTATATCTGGCCCCTTCTGCCTTTCCATTGTAGCCCTGCAGTAGTTTCATCTTCATGATTCCCTCCTACACAAGTTATTTTAAGATCTCTGCTCCTCAGAGTTGACAGCTCTATGGCCAACAGGCAGCCTTAAGCTTCGTTGAATCTCATTCATTTATGATGGGAGAAATTTAAGTGTTATTTTTTTCATCAACATCAGTGGGTCTTTACAGTACTCAGCTTTGGTTGGACTACATTCTGCATATCTAAATGTGACTAATGGATGAGTTATTAAGTTATTATTATTAAGATGAATCAGGAGCAGGTTCTGGGTGCACAAACTGCAAGAAACAATATGCTACAGTTAGTTTCTTTGGGCTGTTTTAAAATAATGCAGCAAAAGAATGATTTGTTCATTTTTGTTTTATTTTGCTTAGGTAGACAATGTAGATGTTCCAAATGACACTTTACTTAAGAAACAGGATCTTGCTCCTGGCACTTTATACAGGTTCAGAGTTTCTGCAATTAATGGCTGTGGCGTAGGGCCATTCAGTAAAGTCAGTGAATTTAAGACTTGCATCCCTGGATTTCCTGGAGCACCTTCCATTGTCAAAATTAGCAAGGTGAGAAATGAATATGCAAAAAGATGGATATGTTTAGTAATGTGCAGGCCTGGAAAGGAAACTTTGGAGTTTATTCTTTCTCCAAGTAGAAACAGTGATGGAAGCATATGGCACTCTGAGCAAACTAAGTGGTTTTAGTTGAAGTAAATAAAATAGGACAAGGAGGTCTGAATGAGAAATTCACATTCAGTAAATATCTTACAGGATTGATTCACTAAACGCATTAGACTTTTAGTAGATTGATGGTATGAACTGTGAGCTGGAAGACCTTGCTTTCAAGTCTCAGATCAGGCATTCACTCCCTGGTGGCCTTACACAAGATACTGTTTCACAGCTCCAGTTCCGTATCAGTATAATATTACTACTACTATAAAATTGACCTTACAGGATGGTTAGATCAAATGATCCATGTGGAATTTGTTTGGTACAGATACTAAGTTCCCATTATCCTAGATCAGGGGTGGTACACTTGTAATTCTTCAAGGGCTCCCTCACCCCTCATTGTTAGGTTTGCTGGCTAGGGCTGATCCTGTTACAGGCTAACAGGATCTGGAGGGCCACAGGTTTCCCACCTCTATCCTTGGTGGTGGCACAGGCATTTCTTTTTTCAAGGCTCCAAATACAGTCTTGAATGATCAAATGTAATAACAGAGAGTGCCTCTAAGCTTGTGTATTTTGTTTCTAACCCACTCGTGAGGAAGCTTAACCAAGTCTCTGAAATTAGGAAGTAAAACCATCAGCACATGAGGCTTAATTCCCTAAAATTCTCTTCTCTGCATATGGAATCTGAAATATAAATTGTACATGATGTGAATGTTATTTCCTCCTCCTCAGAGTGCTGATTGTATTCACCTTTCATGGGAGCCTCCTGTTTCACCTTCAGGAAATATCTTGGAATATTCAGCCTACTTGGCTATAAGAACCACCCAGCTCCATGAGAATCCTAGTCAGCTTATGTTTATGAAAATATATTGTGGCCTTAAGACCTCATGTACAGTGACTGCAGCGCAGCTTGCAAATGCCCACGTTGATCACACATCCAAACCTGCCATCGTGTTCCGGATCTCAGCCAAGAATGAGAGGGGATATGGACCAGCCACACAAGTTCGATGGCTCCAAGGTAACAGAAGTGATTTACATAGATCACCAAACCTTTTGTCTAATATGTCAAGTTAGTTAATATTTGAAAAATTGATTTCAGTAATACCACTTTTACGATCAAAATTTACATCAAAGGCTTTTAGGGCTTACAGTTTCAAGGCACAGTTGCTTACTGACCTATGTTTTGACTTTGGAATCACAGGGACACTTTGTCTAAACAATGTGGTACCATCAGGCTGTGACTCTGCACCAGCACTGCATACAGCAGGTGCGCAAAACAGAAGGCTGTTGGCCAATTGTGCACTCAGTCTTGTGTAGCATTCTCCATCTTTGGGAAGCAAAACAGAAGGCTGTTGGCCAGTTGTGCACTCAGCCTTGTGTTGCATTCTCCATCTTCGGGAAGCAAAACAGAAGGCTGTTGGTCAATTGTGCACTCAGCCTTGTGCTGCATTCTCTGTCTTTAGGGAATTGGCTTTGATATAGTTAAAAATAGCCTTCACGTTCAGGGTAGTATACTGCTGAAAACCAGGTGTTTAGGGGACAAATAGGGGAAACAGTATTGGAAACAACAGAATTATATGAACTTTTGTCTCAACCTGAGGGAGCTATCATGCTGAGATGATGATTAAAATATTTATATCCTACCTTAAATCCAAAGATCTCAGTCCAGCTTACAGTAAAATCAGCTGAAAACAATAAACGGAGATGGAGCCCAGAGAGGGCTGTAGTGTAGTAAAAGCATATGAAAGGAATTTTAGGACTTACCATGATACAGTCATGTTCTGCAGTGTTTGGAGAATATCTTCAAATGGGTTGTTCTTCCCACTAGCTCTGATAGGCAGATTAGATCTGATGTGCATTCTCTAGTGCAGAAACAAACTTCTGGTTTTAGGTGACGCCATAGCAAAAGGAGCAAAAGCAAAGAGAAAAAATAGCCCTTAAAAACCCAGGAACCACAGAACTGGAGGCTGAAAATGAAAAAGTAGCAGAGAAGTATTATGAAATACTAGATTAGAAATACATACTACTGATACATGAATAACTCTTGAGCAACAACCCATCAGTGAGCAGTACACCATCTGCCTGAAGCAAGCTTTGCCTAAGGTAGAGGTGTTCACATTCATAGCTTTGTACAGAGGCAGTGGTCTTCAAATGCAAGTTCTGCAAATGACTGCCAGTGTGGCATTGATGCCAAAGAGCAATCAGAAAAAGCAGGACTTCAGATGTAATTAGCAGATAACTTCACAGGCATAATAGAAGCAAAGGCCTCGTAACTCAGTGAGATGTAGTCTTTGCTAGGTTCATCTGGAAAGCCCTCTATACCATGGTCTTAAGTTGACAGTAGTAAGTCTCAGAGGCCCCAAAGCCCTTGAGGTAAATTTTGATGGTATATATAACATTCAGTTAGTACCCTACCAATAGACTTATTCAAATGAGGACAAGAAGTAGTTAGTATCCTGAATCCTGTGAGACATATGATTGACCTTTGAAAGATAAGTCAGCATCATTGAGAATTCTTCTAGATGGGATCATTTTGAGCAATTAGTAATACAGCATTCTCTTCTGTTTAATGTCACTTCTGGTCACATTTTCCTCCTGAATTTCTTTTAAATTTCAGCTAGTGTGGTTTGTTAGAACAGCCCATTTCAGTGCATTTTTGAGTATCTTTGCTCATGGTGTGGGTTGTGATGTCAGATATGGGTGTTCTTCGCTTCTGATTTTGCTTTTTCCAGCTGTATTTCCAGTCAGTAGTCCTCACAGTCTCCTTCTGTTTGTTCTGCAAAGGCCGCTTGTTTTGTTCTTATTTTGCTTTTTTAAACACTCTTCAGTAAAAGAACCGGATCATTCCCGTCTTGCTAATTGTTTGCATCATAGTACCCCTACATACTACTATAGTACCCCTGCCTGTTCCCTCTCTGCCTCTGCTCATAAAACTACTTTGAAATTTCCACTTCCCCAGTGGTTCAGTCCCCACTCTTGAGTTAACCCAAATCTAAGCTGAACACGTCCGTCCTGAATGGTGGAAGTTTTAAACAGCATTTTCTCTTTCTTTACAGAAACAAAAACATCAGGTTCAAAATAGAAGTGGCATATTATTACATCAAGTTATGGAGTAGCAGTTAGAACTCATGATACCTTGTAAATCTTCCAGACATTTCATTGTACAATGTCTTAACTTCACAGCATCAGTGTCATACAAGCGTGGCAGAACTGGGCCCATAGTGACTGTACTTTTTATACTACTTTATCCGGTGTGGTCTCAGTGTGGAGTCCTTGGCTCATATCAAGAGGGTTATGTATATATCTTGGGAGAGTCTTCCTTCCAGTAGCTTCCAATACATACCACCTCCAGCCACCACTATTGTATTAGCTTCCAAACTCATAGCAATGTGCCATAGCTCAGTGAGCACATGCTTTGCGCACAAAGGTCCCAGGTTCAATCTCTGGTGTATCTTCAGTTAAGACTTGAAAAGATCTTGCACGAAACTTTGGAGAGTCACTGCCAGCCAGAGCAGACAATGTTGAGCTAGATAATAATTTGGCTCATTGTATAAGCCTTCTCGTGTTCCTAGGTGTAGATGTCCAGTTGCATTTTAAACTTCACTAAATTGAAAAAAAAAAGGAAGGTTGTGCTTTGGCATGAAAAGTGTTGGAAGAAAACCTGGGTGGGATGGGGTTGGGAGGGAATAATGTATATAAGTTTGTGCTGATTTTCTCCTTAAACTGTTCTCAACACAAACTGAGAAGTTTAAAATCTAGTTCAACAGCTGCTTGAGCAGCTGTTGAAAAAAAAGAGTTCCCAAGGATGTTGATTATTTGCACCCCACTGTGTATTGTGGTACATAGAATTATTGCAGAGAAAGCAGTTTGAATACTGCAGCAAACTGGAAATGCTGAAAGTGAAATTATTTGGCTTCAAAAGTCAGAGTAATTGCCTTTTAGTGTTTCCTGTTGATTGATGTGATCATAATTTTGAATTGTATCTATTTCAGATCAATGTGATTTGTCTCCCTTTGTCGCCCTTCTTGCACCAGCTTATTAGAGTGACATAGGGTTGTGTCCAATGTACAGCTAGCCACTATGGGTATGCATTCCAGATCTTCCATACTAGAAAAAAAAAGAGTTTATGTGGGTGTTTACATAACTATATATACATATATCTGACAAGGTGTATTGGCAAGGTGCACAACTTAGAGTACTGTTGTTTCTTAGGAAACCACACTTTATTTAATTTCACCTCTGTTTTCAGATTTACTGGTGGGAGTGATATGTAGCAAATGAAAACCCTTTTATGGGCAAACTCTTTGAATAACTCAGCATGGGCTCCTGCACAGACAGCAGATCCTGTGCTTTACTGCACTGGTTATTTTACCCAAACAGGAACTAAAAAATGATTGTTACTTAAAATAATAGCTGGTGAAGGAATGAGCAACTTCTTTCACCAAAAGAGGCTGCTTTCAATCACCATTTGGGACACCTGTTACATCTTGCCACTTAAGGCTCCAATCCTGTATACGCTGAGAGTTAGTTCCATTGAACTCAGTGGGAATTACTTCTGAGTAGACATGCACAGGATTAACAACCAAGGTCTTTCTAGGTCAGAGGTGGGAAGCATGCAACCTGCATTGTTAGCAAACCCCAGTAGGCCAAGCCAGTATAGCCAGTGATGAGTGATGCTGGTAGTTGCAGTCCAACACTGAGGGCCACATGATTCCCATCCCTGTTGTTGACTTAGCTGTACAGGTCAGCCTTCCACATTTGCGAGTTTGACTTACATGGATTTGATTATTTGCAAGTTTCTCCAACTGCAGCTCCTCCCACCTCAGGCACTTCTTTTCTGGGGGAACCTTCCCTCTGAGCAGCTCCAATCAGGCTGCACGGCCCTTTAAAAAACCACCTCTTGTCTTCTTCCTCCTCCTACACTAGCTGCTGCCTAGACAGCTAGGGATGGCTTATAGTCTAATTTCTCAGCACCACAAACCCTCTCCTAGTGCCCCCTCACACACCTGACAAAGGAGATGGGGAGAGAGGAAGTATAGGGCTACCATGCAGACCTGCCTTCCTTCCCTCTCTTTTCCCTGACCTGGTTTGGACCCTGTGAGCCTGCTCTCTCCACCATACCTCAGCCCTTCTCTCTCTCACACACACATTTCGATATTTACAGATTTTCCCCTTTTGTGAGGGTCCTGCGCCCTTAACCCTAGCAAATATGGAGGGCCAACTGTATTACATGGCTGATGTCCTCATTCTTTAATGGAGGCGGGGATGATGTGATGCCAGAGGCAAGTCTTCCAACAAATTCTGAGCTAGGCATGAGGATATCACATAGGAAACAGGCACAACCCTGAAGTCTCTCAGGGTGCACCAAATGCAGTCTGAAAGATCATAAACGTGTAGAAATTGCTCATTCCTGTCTTGATCTATATGTGGGATTGTGTTTTTTTTCTGGCATATATTTCATATTCATGCTACTTTATTACAAGGCAAATATTTTCATTTATAGTAACTTAAAGTGTATAGAATATTTTAATATATTCATTTTTGTAAAGATTTTTCTAGTGTTTGTAAACACATATTATAATCTTTGAAAGTATCCCAATGATATGCAAGTTGTTAGTCAGTTCTGTTATGAAAAGCAAACTCAGTGTAAATGCACTACTCTTAGTTTCTTGTGAGCATAGAAATGCTAAATCTGTAGATATTGTGAATGTTTACAAGGGTTTTTACATGTTAAAGTCCTCTATAATGAGTGCTTCATTTGGGGAAAAAAACGGAAAAGAAAGCTGTATGCTTTGTTTTGGCATAGTCATGCTACTTTGCACTAAATGTGAATTTAACTTTGTAACATTTTTGTGTTACTTCCAGAGAATTTGTTTTGGTCTAAAAGTTAAAGCAAATTTGCACATATTTGCATGTTTCTGTGGCATACATTTTCTTTTTTCATTAGTTTTCTCATTTTTTTTGCCTTATTTTCATACCCTAATAGTGGGGTTTAATATTAATCATATCACTAATGTGCCAGCTGCTTGAACCCCCTTCATATTTTTCCTGCATGGGTGTAGAAAGAAAACTGTTTGCACACAGCAAAATAGACACTTGGATGGTGTTCCCAAGTGGCAGTGTACATCTTTATCCTACACCTTTTGTAGAAAAAAATGTTGTGTGGGAAGCAGCTCTTAAATAGGAATGTTAATCTGTTCCTAACCACATAAGTGTACTAAGTAGAGGCATTTGGATGCCATTGTAGAAATAGTTGTTTACCAAATCGTAGTGTAAAATGTCTGAATTATGCCAGTACACTAGATTTAATATAGCTTAACAGGACAATCCAATGGGAACACCTTGTTATGAATGGCAGTGCTACTTACATTCATTTTAGTGGGCTCTTGGGCAGGTTCCTGTGGACTTTACCCTATGGTATCTAAATAAGATTTTTAAAATGTGTATTTTGAAAGCTGGTTAGATGTATATGTGCAATAAAGTGACTATTTTGCACTTCATTTTTCCATCAAGGCCTAATAAATTAAGATGGGAATTACTTGATCTACAAGATCAGTTTTAAAGTGGATTATGGTAATGCTAATACTTTACAATCATTTTATTATACTTACAAAATTTCCTTGGAGAAGGCCACTTGTAGTCCCATTTTTCAGACAAAGAAATTGATGCAGAGAGAAAGTGACTTCCTGAAAGTCACACAATAAGGTCTATCTTTTTTAAAAATGTATGATTTCAGTCAAGATCCTCTAAGCTTCATCCTCAGAACTGATTAATACAGTGAGAAATACTTGGTCAAATGACAATGAAGAGACTCAGTGCATCAGAAATTTGTGGTCCAACAGTAGAATACCAACATTACAGTGGTTTTGCTGATGCAGCTTTAAATACTGCAGTACAATCTATAATGTCATGAAAGAAAAATTGGAAATGTCTGGAAAGCTGTCTTGAACTGATAATAAATTAAGTAGCACTTTCTATTGGCTGTTCTCTAAGAATGGAAAAAGTTGCATCAATGTTGTGTGTGGCAGTGGCTTCAACTGTAACTAGGTGAATTTTGTGTATCAAGCCAAAAATGCCAAGCTGTCATAATCATTGCACATTCAGTTAAATGGGTTATGCAACTAGTTCATTAAGGGCATTTCACTTCACATGTTAACTTTTTCTGAGATGAGTTTTCAACATCCTGTTGGGATAGAAGTGTTATTTGTATTGTCTGTCTAATGATGGCTGGTATCCTGCACATGTAAGTCCCTTTTTGGAACAGGGTGCAGAGCACTGTTCTCTCACGCTTGTGCTTTATCCCCAAACCTCCTATGTCTGGCGCCAGTCAAGCCCTAGGAAAGGCTGCTGCTATTCCTTCTTGGCCAAGGGAAGGTGACAGAAGGAGAGTACAATGCAGACCATGAAGATTCAGCTGCTCTGAGCTCCTGAGGGAAGGAAGAGGCAGGTGCACTCTCTTCGAGACCATGCCCTGATTTCTTCCCTTCATTTCTTCCCCTGAGTTGAGACCAGCTGCTTCTGTATGGTCTGGATTGCCTTCCCCTCTCTCCCTTCACCAGTGGTAAGCAATAGCAGCAGGAGCCCTCTGTGGGGGTTGATGGCTACTGGGTAATGGGAGGACATGGAACTCATGTGCAGAGGTACATACACATAGGATCTCAGCCAATGTATCTAGCTTTTGGGTTCACTGACACATGTGCAGACTGGAATTAATATTCATTTGTTCGCCTTCACAGATACCATTTCCTAATGGATTTGTATGACACTCATGTCAGAAAAAGTATGTGAAACAGGCATAACATTCTGATTGTTCTTAGCAATTAAAATCACACAAGCTATAAATCAGGTGGGCAAAGCCCAGCTGTTGCTGAACAGCAGCTCCTAGCAGCCCTTGCCACCATAGCCTATGGTGAGGAATACTAGGAGCTGCAGTCAGACATCTGGAGGTCCACAAAATTCCTACCCCTGCTTTCAAAGGTATAAGATACCTTTGATTAGCCTTCCAGTGACTGTGGCTGGCTAAGGATGATGGGGAGTTACAGTTCAACACACAAGGAAGGCAACCAGTTGGGGAAGACTGCCTTAGATTGTCCTTAACTAGTACTGTGAAATACAAATTTTGGAAAACGTCTACAGTTATGGTCTTCAGGTGGAGGCTTTCTTGAGAAGGTACACAGATTGCCAGGAATGTGTAATTTCTTCCCTCGCTTGTCTTAGACAAGCAGTGTGCTTCCCTCCACTGTGGTCTCCTGATACACTACTTCCAACTCTGGATTGGATCCAGATCTGCCAGTGACCATGGAGAGAAAAAATATACCTTTATAAATTAGGAGATACTCAAAAGAGTTGAAGGGTTTTTTTTACTCCTTCAGTTAGGGAGGCATGCTGTGACAGAATGTGAGAATTTTATTGTGTGGCTACTTAGCTACTAATAACTTTTGATTGTAGATACAGTGCTTAACAATACGATCTGTTGAATTTATCTGTATTTTTGCACTTTGAGTTCATATATTTCTGCACTTGTTTTTAAAAGTATGTCATTACTACCAAAGGTGGTGTTTATGGTGTTAATACAGACATTATTTTCAGTGTATGCTCATGGCCATAGACTATTATAGAATTTGTCATATGTCTAGTTTTCTCCTATAGCTAATAGATTAGTAACATGCATAATATTTTCCTGTAGTCACCCTTCTCCATTTTTATATTGTGTAACTATTTTTGTGGCCTGCTTCTCTCAATAGCACTTAAAATGTATGAATCTCAATTTAGAGTTTATATTTGAAGCCTATTTTATTTAGTCTCTAATCAATATAGTTGGCTATCTGGCCCACTGCAAGTTCACTTAAAATATAAATCTGGCTATTTGGGAAACTTGTAGAAGCTCTTTTTGTTTGCTTTTGTAAAATATATGTGTAACATCTTGTAGAAATCTGAATCCGTCCTGTAGCAGTTTCAAGGAATAATAGACTTAGTATGAAAGTTATAAACAGAAAAAGTCCATGCTATTTATGACATACTGCATCACTTTAACTTACGATGTTTTGCAACTATGGGCTATGTGAATAAGAAACTGGCCTAATTCAGATAATGATATCACAGCTTGAAAACCAATATGAAAGGCCATCTTGGCCTTGCTCAAATTGATTTTGCTTTTATCTTTGTGATGTAAGCATACCAGGAAGCCAGTATTTAACTACCATGTCCTGTTTCAGGAAACAATAGCCTATTGTCCAACTTTTAGTCCCCAGTAGGTTCACTGAATCAGTAGTAACTTGTCAGCACTTAAAATTCAGTAATTCAGTGGATGCATATTAGTCAGGACTAACATTTGGATATAGGCAGATGGATAGAAAAACCAATCTATTAAGCCATGCTTTGAGTTTGGTTTAATTTGGAACTATGAATAATTGGAGATTTTCTGGTTTGATCACTGGGGCAGCAAAGAGGCAAAAGGCTAATTCATATCTTGGCTTATTGAGCTGGGATATAATCATCTGAACACAGCCATTTTTATGTATGATTTACAGCAATATCTGAGCATAGTTTTAAAGTAGAGCACATTGGTAAGCCACTGACTTTAACAAAAACTGGAATGTAGAGATAGGTAAAGCCAGATAATTATTGTCTTATGGTCTGTGACTGAAGTGATCTCTACAAAGAAATCCAATATTTTGTACAACAAAATAAAAGTAGCATTGTTTGTAATAATAAAGTGATTTGTCCTACTAAGTGTTTATCTGTTTATTTTAAAATAGCAGGCTATCAAATATTTAAAGTTGTGACCATTTTTAGAGGAGGCAGCACATGTAGTCACAAGATGTATCTGTGATATTGGGACAACTGAGCATCTTAAAAAGTTAGATCTTTTAAATCACTTTCAGCTGTAAAGGTGCTGAGAGATACCTTATATATACCTGCTGAAATATCAGCAACTCTAGGAGAAGAATGAACAAGATCTAGGACTCCATACTGATTGTGGGAATAGATGTGGTATCATCCTGCAGAAGGTAATTACAATTCTAGTCCAGATAATATACTCTTTGGACATCAAAAGCAACCATGCTGGAAACTCAAAGGTTCCATCAAAGTAAGGATGCACAGAGGCTATGCAGCTGGCAAGAGAAGGAACCAACAGCTAAAGTGATTAAATACATATAGTCTTATTAAGACTCAAGGTGTCTTGTGTCATTAGTTTTAAAACTATGAAACTTGGACAGATGTTCAGTTCTTTACAAGCACAATTATCTACTTAGGATTGTAGTACACTGATAAACAGTTTAGTTCCATTTTGATCTGTTATATATGCCAACGTTCACTTTTTCAAATATTTTATTACCTATCCTTCCCTATTGGAACTCAGAGGTTAGTGACTTACCCAAACATGGAACCGACTCAGAACCATTTGGTTGCTGCAGTATGACTGTACCCTCAGGCACTGAAATTAAATTTCTCTCTACTGACTGGGATATAATTACTTTTACATGAGCCTGTAAACAGTATTATCCCTTCTTTTCCTTGTTACATTACAAAGTAGTATTAGAAGCACAGCAATAGAGATAGCTGTGGTATGTAGCATAAGAGGCAGTAGTGCTCCACTAAATCTAAACTTGTAGGAGACCATGGCTATGGGATAGTTTTCTGCAGAGATGTGTTACAGTTCTGTTGCTAGATAAGAACAGGTTGCTTACCTGTAACTGTGGTTCTTCGAGTGGTCATCTGTGCCCTCACACACTGGGAGTTTTCACGCATGCACTGTAGTGTTCGGAAGATTCTACAGCTTAGCAGCTTGGCGGGAACCCCTCCCCCATGCCCGTACTGAGCATGCTCAGCCCGCCAAGCCAACAGTCCCTCCTCAGTTCTAGAGTCCGCCAGTGCAGGACCTGAAAGAGGGGATGGCTGGGCGGGTGTGTGTGAGGGTACAGATGACCACTCGAAGAACCACAGTTACAGGTAACCAACCTGTTCTTCTTCATGGACTCTGTGCCTCACACACTGGGAGATTTTGTAGCTTAGCAGTGGACGGTGGGTCAGGTCCTAGAGAACGGAAGACAACACCGCACATCCAAAACGGGCACCTCTCCGGGAACAGCAGTCCAGTCTGTAGTGGCGCACAAAGGTCAAAGTTTGGGACCAGGTTGCCACACAACAAAGTTCTTGCAGATCCATTCCTCGAAGGAGAGCTGCTGAAGAGCCCACAGCTCTGGTGGAGTGAGCACCGATGAGAGCTGGCGGAGACTGCTTGGCCAGTTCATATGCCAGCAAAATGGTCTGGAGAACCTCTGGGTGGACACCTTGTGGCCCTGTCGACGACCACCACAGCAGACAAACAGGTGGAGAGTCTGACGAAAGGATGAAGTCCAATGGGTGTAGAAGGCCAAAGCCCGACGAGCATCGAGGGAGTGGAGAGAGGACTCCAGAGGCATAGTCGAGTCTGGATAAAAGGTAGGATAATGTCTTGGTTGAGGTGGAAGTGGGAAACCACCTTGGGCAAGAACGAGATGTCCGGTCGAAGGACCACTTTGTTCTTGTGGAAGAGGAAGAAGGGCTCATCCGACTGTAACGCTGTCAACTCGCTTGTTTGCCTGGCCGAGGTGACAGCCACGGGGAAGGCAGTCTTCATGGTTAGGAGCCTGTCATCAGCAGTAGCCATGGGCTCGAAGGGCGGTCGCGTCAGCTGGGATAGCACCAAGGACAGTGACCAAGGCAGTAGTGGCGGCAACTCCGGTGGATAAAGATGTTGCAGACCTTCATGAACTGCTTGAGGGTAGCATCCCTGAAGAGAGCTGCTGAGGAGGACCCTCGTGGCTGGTACACAACGATAGCAGCCAGACAGACCTTCAGAGATGGAAAGGCCAGTCCTTGTTCCCAAAGGTGAAGCAGGAAATGAAAGACAGTAGACAGAGCGATGGGCGATACTGGTTCACGGCGCGCTTCTGCAAAGGCAGTGAATCTTTTCCACTTGTAGTGGTAAGAACGACACGTCAACTCCTTCCTGGCTGTGGTGAGGACATCCCGTATGGCTGGAGCATCTAAGGGGTTATCCTCCATGCATGGAGAGCCAGAAGCAGCAGGTCTGTGTGGAGAACGAGACCGTCCAAATGCGACAGGAGATCCAGTGCCATAGGAAGCTTGAGGAGTCGGCCGCGAGCAGCCTCGAAGAGGGGCCCGAACCAGTGCTGTCTTGGCCAGTATGGGAATACGAGGATGACGTTGGCACAATCTGCAAGGATCCTGGCGACCACTCGGCCCAGGAGAGGAAATGGGAACACGTAAAGGAGACCATTGCTCCACTGGAACTGGAAGGCGTCACCGAGAGAGCCCCAGCCAAGGCCGGCTCTCGAGCAGTATCGGAGACACTTCCTGTTCATGTTGCTGGCGAAGAAATCAATGGATGGATCTCCCCATTGGGATAGTATTGCCCGGAACGCGGTATCGGAGAGGAACCGTTCGTGATAGCACGAGGTGTCCCTGCTCAGGGCGTCTGCCCTGGTGTTCTCGCGGCCCGCCAGATGCTCCGCAACCGGATGGATTCGGAGCAGCACACACCAGTCCCAGAGCTGAAGAGCTACAGTGAGGAGGGTGGTAGATCAGGTCCCTCCTTGCCTGTTGACATAACAGACGGCCACCATGTTGTTGGACAGGATCTGCACTGTGCAGCTGGTGACCAGGTTGTGGAAGGCCCTCAGAGCATTCAGGATGGCGAGGAGTTCCATGGCATTGATGTGCAAATGGGTCTCTGGGCCGATCCAGCGTCCTTGCACCCTGAGATCGCCACAATGCGCCACCCCCATCCGTAGAGGGAGGCATCCGTCGTTACCGTGACCCGAGGAGTTGATTCTCGGAACAGCATTCCAGAGAGCAGGTGCCAGTTGGACAGCCACCAGAGAATGGAGCGGCGCACCTGTTTAGGGATCTGCAGCAAGCGGCACTGGTAGTCCAGGAGGGGATCGAAGGCCCTGATGAACCAGTGCTGGAGCAGCCGGGCGCAAGGCCGGGAGAGGTAGGTGACCGACGTGGTCACCGCCATGTAGCCGAGGAGCTGCTGGATCCGTCTTGCCGAAACAACAGGGGCGTCTAGGACAGTGGAGGCGGCTCAGCGAAGAGTGTGAGCCCACTCTGTCGGCAGATAGGCCCTGGCTTGGACCAAGTCCAGGGTCACTCCGATGAAGTCCAGGACCCTGGCCGGCTCGAGGTGTGATTTCTTTGGGTTCACCCTGAGGCCAAGGCAGGACAGAAGGGAAAGCGTGAGGTGGATGTCCTCGTACAACTTCTGCTTGCAGGACGCCACCAACAGCCAGTCATCCAGGTAGAGATATATCATGATACCCTTCGTGTGGAGGTACGATATCACAGGGACCATGCATTTGGTAAAGACCCTGGGAGCGGTGGAGAGTTCCAACGGTAGCACAATTTGACCGCGAATCGTAGGTACCTCCTGTGCTGTGCCGAATTGCAATGTGAAAGTAGGCGTCTCATAGGTCGATAGAAGCGAACCAGTCCCGTCGTCACAGGAAGGGCAGGATGGAAGACGGAGTGACTATCTTGAACCTCTTGGGGAGGATGTAGGAGTTCACCCCTCTAAGGTCTAGGATTGGTTGAAGGGTACCGTCCAATTTCGGTACCGTGAAGTACCGGGAGAAGAAGCCGGTGGTACTGGCCAAGGACGGAAGTTGTTCTATGGCTCCTTTGTGCAGTAGGGACTGGATCTCCTCTAGCAGAGCCGAGCTGGCCGAGGTGAAATAGTAGATGCCTTGCGGCGGTATATCTTGAAACTCTATGGCATAACCAAGACGGACGATGGAGAGAACCCAAGAATCCGTCGTGATGTGATGCCATTTGGCAAGATGTTGGGCCAAGCTCGGTTGATCTATGAAGGCGGAGGGCAGGCTGAAGAGTGGCTGTGGTGGCGATCTGCGAAGAACATCAAAACCGGGACTTCATCCCGGACAAAGACTTCTTTGAAGATGATTGGCGTCTTTGAAGAGGTCATTGTGTAGAGGACGGCGTTGACGGCCGAGACAGAGCCGAGCGCGGCGAGTGAGACTGGTATGTCGAGGAGAAGGAACGGCGCCAGGAGGAGCGGGAACTGAAGCTGCGTCGAGGCTGGGGTGGCTGATAGATCCCCATCCGCTTAGCAGTCAGGCGTGCCTTCACAAGGTGGTCCATCGCCTCGTCGGTCATAGCGTGGAACAGGCCTTGGCTGTCGAAGGGCAGGTCTTCAATTCTCTTACAGCTGTCCTCCTGGAGGCCTGCCGATCTTAACCAGGTGAAGCGCCTAAGAGCAACGGAGCCCACCATCACTTGGGCCACCACCTCAACCGAGTGTCTCGACGACAGGATCTACTGGTTGGCGAGTGCTACCGACTCATTGAAGAATTGGATAGCACACGTCCGATGGTCCTCGGGAAGGTGCACCAGCAGAGGATAAAACCTGTCGAGGAGGTTCCGCTGGTACGCGGTAAGGCAGGCTTGTGTATTGGATGCCCTGGCAATGAATGACGAGGCAGAGTAGAATTGCCTGCCAAAGGTATCCAAACGACAGCCCTCACGGTCCGGCGGGGTGGTGTGTGCCCTCTTGCCACCCTTGGTCTGGGTGGACTCGACCACGATGGAGTTGGGCACCCGATGATTGAACAAGAACTCGACATCCTTCCTCTTGGTTCTGTACAGATGTTCCAGGTGATGCAGTATTGGTTGCGCTGATGCAGGCTGGGTCCAGGGGTGTTTCAGGACCTCCTGTAGAGCTGGCAAGAAAGGCAACGGTGCCGTAGATGGAGGGCAGGTGTCCACGTAGTGGAACACTGGGTCTTGCACAGATGGAGCTGGGTCCGAAACATCTAGCCCGAGCGCATTCGCCACTCGCAGAAGGATATCTGAGAATTGTTTAACATCCTCTGGTGCCGAGTCCGGTGCAGGGTCCCCGAAAGCCAAGGGTGGAGATTCATGCGAGCCTGGCGTCGATTCCTCCAATTCAGAGTCCATCTCGTAGGAGTGAGACGACCTAGACGGCGACTGCTGTGCTGCAGACTGTTGGGCCGGCAACGATACTGTGACTGTGGGCGCAGATACCGTCGTTGGTACCGATGTCGCTACCGGCTGAGCAGCCGGTGGCTGGGACGCCGTGGCGGTCACAATCGGCAGCACTGCAGGCACTGGATGTTGGATGGCCTGGGTGGAGGTCAAAGCCAAGGTCTGCGCTGGGAGGGCCTCAGAGACCGGGCATGACACTGTCGCGGGGACTCTAGGCGGCGGTGACACAAGCCGGTAACGCAGGGAGCGGTCCCAGGCTCTCTCATAATACGGCAACCTCAAGCGAGAGCGCGAGGGCTGGTACCGAGTGTGGTATCTGCCGCGAGATGGTGATTGAGACCAACGATATGGAGACCAGTGCCTCACATCCGGGTGGTACTTATTCCTGTAAACTGGGGAACAGGACCAGTACAATCCCGGTTGCTCCCGCCAGAGATGCTCGCGGCCGTACCTCACTATGTAGGAAGCCGATGAAAATGGCGCGTCTAACGGAGGCCAAGACAAGGCCCATTCCAAGTAGATCTCCCGCCAGCATGGGGATCAATGCCTTTCCCGCCGGTCCGGGGAGCAGGTCTCACTCCTCGAACGGTCATGCGAGGTTGCCCGATGACGAGAAGTGGCCTGAGGCTCCAGGCGGTCCATCCCCTCTGAGTGACTGAGCGAAACAACCGCGGCTGAAAGAACAGGTGGACTCAAGGGCGCCAAAGAGCCAGCGGTCGGGTCCTCCTCATAGACCTCTGATATCTCAGGCGGGTCGACCTCCTCAACGACATCCTCCAGGTGTTGAGTAGGAGGAGGTGTTGGAGGGCAGGTCTTCCTTGGAGAGGGCGAGCCCCGCTTCTCCTTCTTCTTTTTTCTTCTCCTTCTCTCTCGATGGTTCAAGAGAAGAAGGCCGCTTGCGTTGCGCCGCAGTGAGAGGCTTCGAAGATTTTGCCTGCTGTGAGCCCGCAGGGGCATCTCTCGATGCCGAAGCACCCAACGGACGCTTTGGGATACGAGGCAAAGCCAATACTGGAGGCCGTGAGGACGGTACCAAGCCTGGTACCGTCGCCGTCAGTACAGCGGCCAACACCAACGAGGGCGTGGTCGCAGGACGCAGAGTTGAGGAGGGACGTGAAGACATGGTGGTTTCTTCAGGTGCTTGTTCTCTGACCCTCAAAGACTTTTCCTAACAATGGGACTTAAGTCTGGATGGCCTATTTCGTAATGTTTGGGCCGTAAACTCTCAGCAGATAGAGCAGGCCCTGATGTTATGGGTCTCCCCAAGACAGAAAAGACACTCCTCGTGTGCGTCGGAAAGAGCGACCTTACGCCCACACAAAACACAACTGTTAAAGAGAGCAGACATAGAAAGAAGCCAAAAGGGAAGGAGAAACTCACAGGAAAAGATCGAAGAAGAAAGAAAGAGAGGTTCGAAGAATCCAAAAACACCAAGTCCAAGTCCGAAATCCACAAGCCAAAATCCAAACACCAAATCCAAAGTCCAGAAGCCAAAAAACCGAATCCGAATACAAATCACAAGCCAAGAACCTTCCGTTCGCTAAGCTGGACGAAAAAGAACTGAGGAGGAACCGTTGGCTTGGCGGGCTGAGCATGCTCAGTATGGGCATGGGGGAGGGGTTCCCGCCAAGCTGCTTAGCTCTAGAATCTTCTGAACGCTACTGCGCATGCGCGAAAACTCCCAGTATATGAGGCACAGAGACCATGAAGAAGAATTAGTTCTCTCTCCACATTTATGGGTTTGACCTTCGCGAATTTGATTATTTGCAAGATGTGCATGTCTCTCCTCCTCCCTCCCTCCATTCCCATTCTCTCCCATTCCCTTGTGTTTTGCCAGGTGCGGAGAAGGAAAGTAACTGCCCAGACAAAAGGCAAGGAGTGCGAGCACATGTACACCTTTCTCCCCTCTGGAGCTCCCCCTCCCCCTTGCCTCTGGCCCTGGCACGCAAGAGAATGGGAGGGGGATCGTGGGGGGGTATTTGCAGTTTTTTCACTTTCTCCAAGGACTCTGTGCCCCCAACCCATGCTAAAGTGGAGGGGCCACTGCATTTTCATATAGCTTGAATTTTATCCAGATGGAGTCTGGACCGAGTTAGCAGTAACTAAGTATAAAACCTCCACTGTTTATGAGAATGTCAGGTACACAAGAGTTAAAATTGTCATGCTGAGAAACATCTTCCTGAATAACAAGTCAACCCAAGATAGTTTCATGCAAGGTGGATCAGGAGTCAATTTTGATAAACAAAGCACAAAAGGCCAGTCTATTGTAACAGGAAATTAAGTTGGCAGTTTGCCTGCCAAGTTTCCAGACAAACAGCTTTTCAGAGTCTGTCACAGCACTCCCCCCACCAACAATACCCATGGGTTGCTTAAGACAAGGGATGAATAAAAGTAAAATATTCAATTTAAGATTGGAGTATACACCACTGAAGATGATTATTTAGAGAGAGATAGTTTAACAACACCAGCTACCCTCACAGAAAGCCACTGAAAATCAGAAATCTGGTCTCCCAGTTGACACACAATATCAGACAAGAATTTGGCTGCTGGGCATGGTCTGTCTGCAGCTATCTCTCTGCACTTACTGGCTCACTGGAGTATAAACTGCATTCTTGCTACCACAGTTCAGAATGCAGGCTGGTTCCCAGCACAGAAAGAGACAGGGATGAAATTTCTGATTTGCAGACCATTCTCACCACATCAATAACTGATAATTTCTTGTATTGTCATCCACTACTGGACATGTGGGTGGGACTGTGATAGGACCTATATGTACTAGTTCTACACATATCAAAGCTCCTATGGCTTGCTGCATGTACAACCTACAGGCCTGAGGAATTAGACCTGAAGTCATCATGTTTAACTTGAAGAAATAGTTCACAAAGGCCTTATAAACGTTAGAAATTACTTTTGCTATAGGTCCACTATGAAGAAGCAGGATGACAGATCAACGTTTCCATGAAGGGAACGGAGAAAGAAGTAAAAGAGGAGAAGTTACACATCAATTGTTATGAAAGTCTTGATGCCAGTCTATGTTTTTCAGAAGTTCTTCTACAATTTCCCCTACAGTGGGTCATCCCCAGTCATGCAGATCCTCTGAACTGACCTGCTACTGATGACAGCAGCTGTTATTTGAACATAAGCAGTGAAATTCTGTACTGCCACTATTGTCCCATCCTAGGTAATAATGTAGTATCATGGACTGTCTTTGGAACAATCTGTCCATCTATAAAATTAAGTACAATTATTTAGGTAGATTAGTTTATTGCAAAGACAGCAAACAGTAATGTCAAAGTTCAGGTCTCCCATTTCAAATCCATACAGACACATGCTTACGATTCCACCTGTTCTATGGATGTTATCATTTGTGAATCCCCAGTGATCAGTGAAATATATGCAAAGTGGACTTTAAAAAAGAAAAGAAAACTTACAAAAAAAGACGATCAGACTGTCAAAATTGAGTAAAGAGAAGCTGGCTTCTTTAAAGAGAGATCATAAATTAAAAAGGGTTTTATTTCAAAAGCAGTGAGGCAAATGCCTCTAAGTCAATGGGATCAACAAAAATTCTACTACATACTTCTAGTTGTTGCAAAATTGAGACTGCACTACAAAGTACAGTTAACACTGTTAAACTGGGCACCAGACAATCCACAGAATGAGCTCTGAACACAAATGGTCAGTTTGTTGAACCCCCCTTCTTTCTTATTTAGCTTGTGCAAAGTAGCTCTTCGTAGATTATGTCCCAAGCTTCTAATGCTAAATTCTAAAGATTGGTTACCTCCAGGCTGATGTGAATTCTATCATTACATTAAAAACACTGGGAGGTTTTGAACTGCTGGCGCTTGAGGAATTCCCTTTCAAAGTTAACATATTAATAAATAGTTAACGTAACTTAATCATGCAAGACAGTTACAAAACAAAAGGTCATCTCAATTTTTATAATAAAGGCAACTTGCATTCAAAATGAACTGTACCCTTATGTTTTATTCAAAGGGTAAACAAGAATTAAACCCAGCTGTTTACTTGAATTACAAAAGTAACATGATTCAATATGAAAATAAGAAACTGTCTACAAATCTCTGACAGTAGTAAATTGCAATATACAATGCATACAGGAGTTATACAGAGCAACAAACTCTTGTACAAAACAAAAATAGTTTAATACCTTTAAAATCCAATTTCTTTTAAAATCATTCATGAAAAAAGATTTGAGTTCACACCTCAATTAGTCAAGCCTCAGGCAGCTACATTACAGCTACTGAATATACAATGTGACATTTCCTTTTTACCAGTCATTTCAAACTAAAGTTTCCTCTCCTTTAGCATTCGCTAGTTCCTTGACCATCTCTCTTATGTACCCAGATCCAAAGCCACCTTCCATCATGAGAACTGAATCTGCTGAACACCGGAGATCTGGGAAATGCAAAATAAAGTCAAATTAATTCAATAAATTATTTCAGAACCACACATTTAAAGTAGGGCCAAACTAGCAAAGGACTTTGAACTATTTCATTAATTCAGTACTTTCATAGTTGAAATTGTGGTAGTGGAACGTGTAACTATTTAAACATTAATTAAAAGATACAGAAGTGAGGGGCTGCTGTACCTGTTGATAAGATGTTGTATAAACCATAACATTTTGCTGTTGGCCGTCTGTAGTTATTAAACCTGCTGGCAACTGGTTAGCTAAAAAAGAAAGAAAAAACAGTTTCGTTAAGGTGCCCGTGCACAATATATGCCGACACAAATTAAACCATTAAACACAAAATTATGTCCAGCATACAATTATTAGACCACAATATATAATGACAAAGCCCATCTATTCTCTTGCAACAGCACATTTTCAAAAAGTGATAGACAGATACTAGATACTACTTAACAAACTGATGTAAAGACAAGAAATTTTGATCCAACAGTGAACAGACAGTAGCACCACCTAATTACGAAACCAAAGGAGATTAAAAGAAAATGTGCAGAACACCTAATTGAAAATATGAAGTCAACTTGCATTTTAGCACTTACAGCTTTCAGCTGAGAATAAGACTAAACATTACAGTAGGCGCTTTTGCTCCTGACATCTCCACCCCACATTGCAAATTACTATTTTCATCCTGCTACATGGCATGGCTATTTAAGCAATGCAAAATTCACCTCAACACAATAGATTTTTGCCATGTCCAAAGCTTTCTTGTAAGTAAACAGAGACCTTGCTCCTTCACAGACTATTGGTGTATGTCTGCATCTGCCAAATACTCTTGAGTACACAAACATGCAGTCTGTTCAGCAGCACAAGCCCTTCCCAGTGCAAACCTGTCACATAATGTGTGCAATGCTTCTGGCAAAAGCAGATGCTCCAAAGGCATACATAAGTCTACAGGAAATTTCACATGCACTCTTCATTAAAGTTATTTAAAGGAAATATAATTTGGCTCCAGATACAGATGTCTACAACTGGGCTGGCAGAAGCAGGGTACTATATCCCCTCCTCCCCCAGGTAGCACCTTCAGCCTTATGTAAATGCTACAGAGTGTCCACAGGTTCTGCTGAATGGGACAGGCTGTGCCACAGAGGGAAGTGAGGAGATATATCTTCCGTGATTGGTGCTCCATTCACAGCAAACGCTTCCTCTTATTTTTCAGGAATCCTATTTTGTCATCAGTCTGCCTCATTCAGCAGTCTCTCCATCCTCTGTAGAATATCGGGAGGAGGGCACTGCCAAGGGAAAGAGTGGGAAATTTGCTCCACAAACCAAGCTGCATGGACCTAAATGCAGGTCCAACCCTATATGTTTTTGATAAATACCTAATATGGTGCAATACTACTTTAGTTCATTTATTAAAAACCATGGTCCAACTATATCAATGACTACTAGTCAGCATGATTATGTGTCACTTCCAGTTTCAGAGGCAATGTGCCAGGGAGCAGGAAATTAACAGCAGTTGTACTCATGTCCAGCTGGTGGGCTTTCTACAGAAAATTCACTGGCCATTGTGGGAACATAATGCTGGACTCAGTAGACATTTGGTCTGATCCAACATGGCCCTTTCATGCTCTTAAGTACTACCTGAGTTTATAGCTAAGGCAGCAGTTTGAGCTTTATTAGATCATTCCCATTCCTCTGCATGTGTACTGCTTTTTGCCGTCTCACTACCTATGAAGCATCAATTTTTATTTGTAGGCACTAAAAAGCATCTTATTATCTACACAAAGCAAATAAAGCACTAAACCTTGTGACTGAAGAGAGTATCTAATTAAACTTGATCTCTGTGAAAACATATATCAAAAAATAACTCATATCCTTCTATCAAAAGAACAAAGATTACTTGTTGAAAAGTACGCTAACTCTCCACAATGGGAAACAATCTGCTGTGAAGAACAGAACTACTGAAAAGTTTCATTTTATTTACTCACAATACAAAAGCATACTACTTTTGCTTTGTATTGTTATTGTGTATGCACAGAATGACAGTATTACCGCAGGAATGGGTAAGAACAATTTTACAAAGGGTTTATTGGGCAACTGCATTGACTCTCACACAACATAGTATTACAGCAGGGTACCCTTGTTTAGCAGGAATTGCCAAATGGTAAAAACGATCCCATGTCCTTGCTTAGCATGATTAAAGCATTGAATTTGGCTCAAATATATTATTGTTCATAACCAAGGAATAAATTTTATCTCTACATGAACAATGGCAGTTCTTCCATATACAGTTCTCCCTCCACATTCACAGATTGCACTTTCACGAATTTGATTATTCACAAGGTGCCTGCTTACCCCCACCCCCATTCTCCCCCTCCGGGCCTGGGAGGGTGCAGGGAGGGCAATTACCCATTCCCTGCACTCCTGCCACAGCCAAGAGCATCCCTGCTGGCTTTCCCCTCACCCCCACCCACTCAATCCTGATGGCATGGGTGGGGGGAGGCACAGGAGACAGTCAGCGAGGAACGAGCTTCCCAACAGCTTTCTCCTCGCCCCAACTGCACGATCAGGCGGAGGCGAGAAGAAAGCCAGCAGGGAAGTTCCTTCCCCACTGGCTGTCTCCTGCACCCACCTCCACCCACATGGTAACAATCGCGGGGGGGGAGAGCAAGTCAGCGGGGAAGCTGTTTCCCTGTTGGCTGTCTCTTACACCTCCCTCCACACATGCCTTCGGGATCGGATGCTGGCTTTCTCCTCTTTGGCTGTCTCCTGCTGGCTTTCTCCTCACCTGCGCGACTGGGATTGGGCGGAGGTGGGTGCAGGAGACAGCCATCAAGGAAACAGCTTCTCCACTGGCTTTTTCCTCGCCCCCGGATCATGTGGGTGGAGATGGGCACAGGAGATATCCAGCGAGGAAACAGCTTCCTCGCTGGCTTTCTCCTTGCCCCCACCTGCACGACTGGGATCTCACGGATGGAGGTGAGCGTAAGAGACAGCGAGGAAAGAGCTTCCCTGCTGGCTTGCTCCTCGCTCCTACCCGTGCGAGGAAACAACTTCCCTGCCAGCTTTCTCCTTGCCCCTGACTGCGTAGGTGGAGGTGGGCACAGGAGACAGCCAGTGGGAACAGCTTCCCTGCTGAAATAGCTTCCTTGATTGCACAGGTGGGTGTGAGGAGAAAGCTCTGTCCCTGATGGCTCTCTCATGCGCCCACCCTACCCCCGATAGGTGGGGGCCGTGGTTATTCGCAGTTTTTTCACTTTCACAGGGGTTCTTTTTCCCTATCCCCTGTGAAAGTGAAGGGCCTATTGTACTTCAATAACCCATCCAATGACATAAACAGACTGGATACCTTGCATTTGTCAAAGGGCCCCCACAATGAATACAGAATTTTCATATTATCTCTGACCCAATCATCAGTAGAATCAATTTTCACATTCATCTGAGAGCTGATTACTGGCAACAAGTGATGTCTGTGCGTGTTGGTTATAACCAAAAGGTGAAACCTACAACCTCTACTTCATTTCAACTTTCAAGAGTCCTTATGCAAGTGTCCTGCATCCCCTTTGTTGTAAACTTGTCTCACAAATACTACCTATGGTTCAAACAAGTTAACAAGTCCATTCCAATGACAGGTGTTAAGTAATGCTAATGATACTTACTGAATGCTTCTTCTGTGAGCTCTTCACTGAGCCCGTCTGCTGTGGTAACTGCCCCTCCGATACCCTTTTCTCCCTTCATGGCCTTGAAAAAGAATAAATAATGATTTGCATGCAAATGCAATCACTTGCAACTGCCTGAAATCAAACTGTATATATCAGGAGTATCTGTATAAACTCATAAGCAGTTGTTTTTGAAATGCTCTAAAATGTTTTGAAAAACCTCTGTTACGGAAGTGTATAATTATAAATATGTATACACTACAAATCACAACCCTATTCACCATGCTGACCTGTAGTAAATCTTTCAAGTTATTTTGGAAAAACTGAAAAAAACGCAGTACTGGAATCTTTTATGAACTGAAAATCACTGTGTCACTTTAAAAAAGTAACTCGCATTCTTGGTTTGGCACAACATTACCAAGTTTGATATATTAAAAGTACAATTTACTCAGAATATTACAAATTGTATTTACATACGTGTATGTGTGTGTGCGCGTGTATGTGTGTGTGCGCGTGTATGCGCGTGTGCACACACACCCTACAAACGGACTACAAGGTCCTGAATGGCAAGAAACACGTGAACTATACCAATCCTCTTTGATTTTATCAGTTTATGACAGGGTGGGCAAAATGCAACCAACAGGCCACATGTGGGTCACCAGACCCAAAGTGCACCCCAAACTTTTGCACCCCCCTTAGATTAAGAGACCTGTCATGTTTAACATGAAATAAGGCTTACACACAGACAAGCCTCAACTTGCGACTAAAAATCTATCTGCAGCCCTTACCTACTGCCAAGTTGTGTAGGTCTGTTTTAGACCAACAGAGCTGGAAGGCAGCAGGCTCAGGAAGGCTAGGCTAGATCCTTACAGGATGCAACTAGCTAGATCAATTATAACCACCATTTTTACAAGAACACTAAAAATGAACAACATTCTGAAACTCTGTCTCTTTCCCCCATCCCATACCTCATGAATATTCAATCACCCTAGTGTATTAAAGACATATTACAAGTCAGCTGTAACAGATAAAATTCTGCAAATCATTGCAAATAGCATTCTGAAGGCAAGAAAGAGATTACAAACCTCTCTGAACTTCTGAAGATATAACTTCAAAGGCTCAACGTAGCTGTCAAATCCCAAGGTGGACATGGCAAAGAGAATATCCTCCCCATTTATAGTCTTCCGTTTTTCTTGGTGACACCTCTCACTTGCTTCTGACGTTATAAAGCTGATGAATTCGCTTACACACTCTTGTACACACTCTTTTGCATCTTTAGCAATCTAAAAATATATAATTTATATCTAGTAAATCAATAATACTTCTCAATACAATCCTAATTAACACCCAAATAAATCCAATGAAGACTGCCAACAAATTAAACATTATGGACAATTAATCTCGTAAAACCTTGAATAAATAAAGTTCACATATCACTTAAAGACAAAACACTTCTGAGAATTTTGATTAGTTTGGAGTTTTTCTCTTGCATGACCAATTAGAAAAACAAGCTACTTCTTATTTTAAGGATGACAGCCATCTTGTTGTTGAAAATACGTACACCTCCCTTGAGAGGAAAAAAAATCATTTTATTTTAGTCAATCCAGAGATGTGGAAGAACAAAGAACATGGTGTACTTCTTGCTTCTGGTGTCACACCACATTTGAAGCAGTTCACAACATTTGGCCTTAAAAAACCCACTGAAAACAATACAACTGTGATATCTTCTGAAAAACATCAAGCTTCTTGATGTAGTAAATATTGGGAGTTTTCCAGCATGTTAGCCCTTTAGGGAAAATTCTGTGAAAGCTAAAACTGTTAGGAATCAGCCTTCTTTTAGCAGAGCAGCAGAAAAATCATGTCCCAATCTCTGTGTGGCTTCCCTGAACTGAGACTGACTTAGAAAGCAAAACAGGGCAGGCAGTTTCAGGTTACATGCTTGAAAAGTTTACTAATGAATTTTACAATCACATATGCATTGGAGAACCTAAATCCTAACTAGCTGACAAAAAAAAATAGGTAAGATAGTAGCTTCATTCTTAACTCACCATCTTCTTGGTGGAGAGGCAAAGCATGGTCAGAGGGAAGGAAGCAGAAGCAAAAATGGCAAAGAGGGCAATGAGAAAGAGAGGTCTGAGAAGTATAATCTTTTATGTAAGGCCAATAACTTCAGGGTCTATCCTGGGTCTCTTGGTCTGGTCACCACGTTAGCGTAGCCATGCATTTAAATAACACAAAGAGCAAGACTGGGGCTTTAGATGAAAAGGCAGACAGCTTTGACATGCAAAAGAAAAAGAAACTCTATGCTAGCTAAGCCCCACTTGCCCTAGAACAAGAGAGGGGGAGAGACAATGTCAGAATTTTCCAACAATAAATGAACTGAGGAATGCAAACAAAGCTTTCTTTTCAAGATATTACCTTTCCTGTCTGAGGTATGGCATTTTTCATTATCCTTGCCACATTTGCAATCGGAAGGTATATATCTTGCTCTCTGAAACTCTCTTTAGAGCCATTTGTGTCTTCATGGTCATTCATGCTGTCCTCTGTATCTAAGAACACAGACAGAAGTATTAGCCACATGCAGTGGGAATCTCAGATAGATCTATATTTCAGTATTAGTAACACTGTCCACAATTCAGTTGTCTACACCTGTTGTAGTTCACTGCTATGATCAGCAATCTCTTCTTCAACCTGCAAGCCTTTGTGCATCTTAAAAATCTAGCCTTCTGGAGCAGATTTTTGTTACCACAAATATACATGGGAGTTTACACATGAAGGCTGTAGCAAGAAAGAAAAATCCCAGATACTGCCGGTGTAATATATGGAAATAAACTATAGGATCTAGGCCACTAGCATCTAACAATAAAAACTGCTATTTATTAACTCCCAGAATTTCTCTTTTATATTTGTACTTAGCATTTTAACTCCTTTAAGTACAATTGAATGTTCCACTGATCTGATACCAGTTAACTGGGAATATTAAAGAATGTTTTAAGACACAGTTTTAATAGAGACAATGCTTGCTTTAAGATCTGGAAGGCCCAGAGATAGTAGCCCGAGTGACAAAGTATGACAAACTATTTTGTCAGACAGTTGCATTATTTAGACTATTATTGTTTTAGACTGGTATTTCAGAACTTTTTATTTAATTTTCAGCAAATCACCTCAAGTGTCTTTGTGAGAAATAATTTGTAAGTATTAAGATTGCCATGTTTGTTATAAAAATATAGATATTGCACATGTGAGCAAACATCCAGGCCTCCAGATGCTGTTGGACTGCACATCCCATCACCCCTTGCAACCAGCTATGGCCAATGAGAGTTCCAGTTCAGCTACACTTGGACGGTTAGCATGAGCCCATATTCTCAGAAAGGCAACTTTCTGTAAAAAATTCCATACACCATTAACAATATAGAACATCTAACCATAAACCCTAAGCCCATTCCAAATTCAACAAAACCTGAGAGAGAACCAGAACACAAGTGGCACATCAAAAATCTGGCAACATTTTAAACCATCATATCTCAGTTAACACACTGAATGCTGGAGATACGTTTAAATGTTTACCTGAACAAAATGGTAGCTCAGAAATGTTTTTGTTCTAAGCACATTAACATGAGCAAAGGATGCTTAATGGAACAACTCTTGAATTACTTTAAGTATACTTAGAGAAGAGCTAGAGAGCATGAAGTCTGAAATGAATCATCAATGATGAACGCAGACGGGACAGAACAAGGCAAGGATATAAAGTAAGAAATTGTAACTAGTCATAGGCAAAGAATTGTGAAGGGAAATGAACATGCCACAGGTATCTAGAGAAGTACACTGTGTTGTGTGTATACGTACACTAGAGAAAAGATGAAGCAGGAAACTGAGGTCATTACCAGCAAGTCCAAGATGTCAATGTGGCTACTGAGCTGAATCACTCGAAGCAAAAAAGCATTCCTCCAAAAATCAAATGAACGTATGAGAGGGAAAGCAGAGAAACGGAGGGGATTTTGATCCACCAGTAATATCCATTCTGCTGGTGAACGGAAACCACTGACACAACCCAGAGTAACTTCTCATTTGTCTAGGTATGGCACTTACCATCATGAGGCTGTATCACATAATGACTGCCACCAATGTAATCTCCAGCAATTCCCAACTGAGAAGCATCTGTTGTAGAGTTATCGCCATCCATCTGGAATATCAAGAGGACTTTTAAATAATTCACTCTTTTTTATTAAACATATTGGCCAGCATCCTTTTCAGAAGTTACAGTATTATAGCTGCTGGGAATTCACATTTACAGTCAAGAACAACTGGACATGACTCTAAGAGCCTACCTTTGCAGCCTGGCAGTGCCCCAACCATTACTGAGGCACTGGAGAGAGGGTGCTGGGAAATGACATTCACAATATACTCCTGTTCACAAACTGCCTTGAAGCAAGCAGATGTGGCAGACTCCAGGTCTCTCTCCAGCTGCCTATTCTCAAGGCACTCTATGACCAAGTGCTGCAGACATCATTTTTTCAGTGCTCCAGGAACATTTTGGTCAGAGTACTGCTAGGCTGCAAAGACAGCTGGTGGGGGACAATGTCAATCCTAGCTATGATAATGGAGATCCGAGTAAACCTCAGTAAATATTTATTTCTGATCTAAGTAATTAAATTAGCTTTATAAAGAGTATTGCAAACCATCACCATCCTAAACACTGATTGATCCTGTCTGCCTATCATTCCATAGCTTGTTCAGGTTAAAACTTCATCTTGTTATTCATGCACACAGGTAATATAAATCAATGGTATCGATTTATCATCCAAAATAATACTTTTTATCAGTCTCACTCAAACTTGTGCCCTTCAGATGTTTGCTATGGTGGCTGAAGATAATGGACATGGTAGCCCAAGAGTACCAGCTTGAGAGAGTATGAGCTTGGGAAAGGCTATTTTATAAAGTCTTAGTCAGTCAGATGAGCCTGCTCAGCCATGGAAACCCACCGAGTGATCTTGGGTAAGTCACACTCTTGCAGCCTTAGAAGAAGGCATTGGCAAACCTTCTCTGAACAAGTCTTGCCACAAAAAACCCATGACAGGGTAACCATGAGTTGGAAATGATCTGAAGACATGCAAGAACAAATTCAATCAAGATGCCCTCCAGTTATATTGGCAATGCAGGCTGGAGATGATGGCAATGCAGTTAATGATATCTGGAGGGTACCAGCTTGGGAAGACTACTTTAAATCTCTTCCTCCAAAAATTAAGGAATGAAAATTCCACATCACACATGCAAGGGTGGCGAATACACACCAATTGTTAAACTTAAAGCTATAATAAAATTGGAATAACTGATCATTAAAGAGCCATTTCTGTGAGCACTATGTTCCGTATAATACTTCTATGCAATCACCAAAAATTCCTCACAAAAACAATGCTCAGTTTATTTCTCTTTTAAATATTAACTTGCTTGGTTGACTTCTTTCATGTTTTGGCTGTTTCACAATGAGCATCAGGTCAAAATCTGCAGTACCAGTTTTGTAACTAAAAATAGTGACAAGCTCTCAACTATCTTACAAAATTTAACTAATGAGATTTGAGATAAGAGGATCCAACTACAGCATACAAGTTCTCATGCCCTACAGACCATGATTTGCTGTTATGTATCATTGCTGGAAATGTGAGAACTCTTATCCTAGAACCCAACATTGAGAGATCTGTACACAGATATTAGTTTTGGAAAGTTCTGTTTCTACATCATTGTTTAGATTATACATACAGCATATGTTGTCTGCATACCGTAAATATGCCATTACCAATGCAATATTTAAATGTTACTCCACTGTGTACAGGAAAACAATGTATCACTCACATCTATGGATGATGCATATTTCAAATATTTATTGTATTCACACTTTAGGCCTTTATTTATCCTTTTGAATTATTAGTTTACCTCTTAAAAGTTACTGTGGTCAACTTCCCATTTTCCTATCACTAATACAAATACAATGCTATTCTACAGTGACTGATTGTTAATTCTAAGAAATCATTTTAGAAAAACAATCTACCAGCATTGTATTCATTAATACTGAAATTTCATAATCATATTTCCTCTACTGATTTATGTCAGAGCAAGCTCAGTAAATAAAAAGGAAAAATATATGTATGTGGGTGCGTATTTTTATATGTGGTGTTGGGTGCTGCATAACAAGTGTCCCTGCTAGGCATTTATAGAATATATCTAGATATAAAAACTGCAATCAAGCTACAAATTAAGAGCACACTCATTTTTACATAGCTTCAAGAATAAGTATTCTGTGTCTCTTCCTCATAGTTGTTTAAAAAAAACTTAGTACGAACATTAGATACCAACTAGCGAACACTAATTTTTGTGAATCTAATTCACAGGATTTCAAGGGGGTAGCTAAATCTCTTGCAACAAGAAGAAATCCTGTGGCATCTTAAAGATTTTTAAAGGTAAGAAGGGTTGCTTTTTTAACCCTTCTAGCTTACAAAAGCTTATGTCAAATAAAAACATTTTAAAATGGACAAGATTCTCTGCTATCTTCATTGGCAATGCATCCACCTGGTTGATAACACCATCTAGAGAGCAATATACATACTATAATCCTTAATAAAATTGGTGATGCTTACCATGCTATGATAGTTCACATTGTGTTTAGGACGCTCAGAAATTGTATGTGTAATGATGGTACTCATCTACAACTTTCAGACTAGCACCAAGATTCTACAAAACAGTTACAGTTATGCAAACTGTGCTGGTCTGGATGGATGACAACAAATTTTGCATCCAGCTGGCTTGAACACTTCACCCTCTTCCTCTGACACTTCTGCTAGTATTTTAAAAGCTTCCATTTCTGATTTTGCCTTTTCAAATTATGGACAGTAGAAATAAGTCAGCACTGAACTACATGTTTATGAAGCTGGCTTGTTTTCACTAACCATAGTTAATTTAATACCAACCCATTCAGAGTGTGGATGATATGCGATGCTGGTGTTAATTTACAGGGAGTTCTCTTCAGTCACACTCGAAAAGGACAGTGAACAAACAAACAAACCAGTGGAGAGCCCAGATTCATTCTTGTAACACTGGACCATAGTTATATCCAGCCATTTTTTAATTTTTTATGATTTTATTTAATTTTTTGGCTGTAGACAGGTAACTGTTTTGAATACTTTTATTGGCAGAAAGGCTAGATATAAATGTTAATGAATAAATAATATTAAAAATAAATGGCAAGCATTTGCTCTACTGTCAGCAACATCCAACTAGGAAAACTACAGTGTGCTTAAAATCAAAATTCACTCACACACTATTTTTTACATTATAAGTTTCCAGTTAACAGGCAAAAAGAAACAAAACATCTAAGACAAAGAAATCATCTGACAATTTACCTCACAATTGTTTAGAGGCATCATGTCCTTAAGCCAAGATTGGTTTTGAAAGAGGCAACTTGCACTCCAAAAAAACCAGACTCATCAATTAAAAGAGATTATGTTTTATGCAAGAGCCCTGCTCCTCAGGGCTGATCTGAGGCCTTTGCTAGCATGTTCTAACAGTTGCAAAAAAAGTTAAGCTATTTCATTCTACATTTACCTCTACTACTACATGTACATCTACTAGAATCATCTGCTGTCACCACGTTAGAACTATGAACATTTACATAAACACCATCATGAGTGCATTCTATATTTGTTATTGTTTGCCTTCAAGTCTTTTCCAACATGCCAACTTGAAGGCAAATCTATCACAGGTTTTCTTGGCAAGACTTGTTCAGCCAGGGTTTGCCTTTGCTTTCCTCTGAGGATGATAGAGTGTGACATGCCCAAGGTCACCCAGTGGGTTTCTGTAACAGTGGGGATTTGAACCTAGGTTCTCAGAGTTGCAGCCCAATGCTCAAACCACTGGCTCTTGTATTCCATATAGTACTCTCAAATTTATGCAATAAACACAAAATTTCATGTCCAAGTAAAATCAATGCAAATCTCTGGCTTCACCAAAATTATTCTGTGCACACACACAAGCACATACGCACAGGAGCAAGGCAATATGGAAAGTGTTACACTGCAGATGTGATATTCCTCCAGAATATAGCGCACAATGGTGATCTGCACTATTCAGTGGTCAGAATTTCTGAATCTGAAGCTCTTTTCTGAAAAATCTTAACAGCCAAAAAAGAACCAGACTGCCTCCAAATACCTACCTTAAGACATCAGACAAAGTAGCAAGGTCCTACCATTTTACTGCTACCTCAGTAAATTGATATAAATGAAGGAGGCAAAGGCAAAATACAGTTAATTTTCACCTTGAGTCACAAACCAGAAACATCTAAATACTTGTAGACATAACTTGTAGACAATGGAAAGAATATTACTGAATTGTAGTGACTGAATGTACCAAAAAGAGGTTGAAATGCTATTTTGTACTAGATAACCTTGGGCACTCAACATACTCTCAGCCTCAGAAAACCCTGTGACAGGTTTGTCTTAGGGTCACCAGAAGTCACAAATGATACACAACAAATTCTTACTGAACCTCTTGGAGCCAAGAAGGCAGTAGTTTGTTTGCCTATATTCAGCAGTTTCCTAGACAATTTGGATCTTCACCTCAAAAGTCAATTATTGTATTTGCTGGCTTATAAGACTCACTTTTACTCCAAAAAAATACTGTTTGAAAATGGGATGCATGTTATATATCAGTGTGTCTTATACGCCAACAAATAGTATTTGTCAGTGTATAAATGGGATGTGTCTTATACATGGGTGTGTCTTGTATGCCAGCAAATATGGCAATTACTGCTAACAAACAATAATTTTAAATTATGTTAAATATACATGGTCACTGCAGCATTCTTTAGCTTTTTGTTACTTTTTGGCTCGCTCTGGGTACCGCCTTGAAAAAGGCTAGATCTGATCAAAGAGTTGTTCAGTTGTAGCTGGATTTTAATGAGCTAGGTTAGTTACAGTAGAACTACTCAGCATATATTACTAGCATATATCAGATTTCCTTCATCTAATTTAGTCTTTTGCTCTGCAATCCTATACCTAGTGTTAAACTGCTCAACTCAAATTGAGCTTGTTTTTGAATGGCCATGGATATGATTGCACTGTAACTGCATCAGGCATAAGATAAATAAAATAATTTCAGATGTATTCTTCTCTATACATTTTACTGATTTGCATTTCTGTTATGCTTGCTGTACCTGTTACAGAATTCGCAGTGCTCCACATAGTCAAAACGCAAGTCAAGTAATCTCATTCCTGCAAATAACACTATGAAAAACTGCATACAGGAAACAATCTGCACTACTGAAACTATACAGCAAGTTTAATAATTTAAAAAAAGGTACATTTACCAATCAGAAAATGTGGCATGGTCAATCTCAAGCCTGAAATAAAAAGTACTTTCAAGATGCTGAACAGCAACACAAACTCCTGTGTGTGCTGTGTGCCTTCAAGTCATTTCCAACACACTGCAACGCTAAGACAAACCTACCACAGGATTTTCTGGGTCTGAGATGTGTGACGGGCCCAAGGTCACCCAGTGGGTTTCCATCGTCAAGCAGAGAATTAAACTCTAGTCTCCAGCAACACAGTCCAACACTAAAACTATCTAGATGTCCTTTCAAGATCACAAGCCTACTTATAGGCTCTCATTTTTTTAAATTAAATCTTTATATATAATTTATAGTTGAAGTTTTTTGTTCATCTGACATTCACAACCCCTTGTTACCTAAATATTGCTCATTTACATAACTTTTAAGAAATAAATCTAATACCACCTACCCTATTTGCTGGCGTATAAAACTCACTTTCCCCCCCAAGAAATACTGTTTGAAAATGGGGTGCGTCTTATATGCTAGTGCATTTTATATGCTGGAAATAGTATTTGCTGGTGTATAAATGGGATGTGTCTTATATGCTGCTGGTGCATCTTACATGCCACAAAATATGGGTAACTAACGGCACTTTCAGGAAATCAATAACGCTTTGTATAAAGGACAAGATATGTTCTCCAATTCAGGTTACATGAAAGGGTAACAGATACATACTCACTTGTTGTAGGCTGTTGTTTAAACAAATTATAACTAAAAGGGGAAATACATGCTGCCCTCAACAAAATCAATTTTTTTAAATGGGCAAATCCATACAACGTGTAATTGGAACCTTTTTAAAAACTCACTCAGAAGACTTTTTTTCCCCTCCAGACTGAACCAAACAACTGGTGGCTCAAATATGGTAAACAAGATGAGAGGCATTCCCTTTCCAAAAACCACACAATCCCTCAATAGGAGCCAGCTATCTCTCATTCCTGATTCACACAACCCTACTCGTTATGCGTGTGCATTTTCAAACCAGAGAGGCAAAGTCTGTGGTTAACAGCACAATGCCCATCTGCAGCAGTTTTGTCGATACTCTAGAACAGTGGTTCTCAACCTTCCTAATGCCGCGACCCCTTAATACAGTTCCTCATGTTGTGGTGACCCCCAACCATAAAATCATTTTCGTTATTATTTATTTATTTAGTTATTTCCAACATCAAATAGATTGGAAACACTGCCCTAAATCACTGCCCTGGATAGACTTCTAATGCCTAAAAACTGGTAACCCTCCCCCCTTTTTTTAAGCACAGAAAGCGTCCATCAATGCCAGAATTAAGGCAGCAGCTCTAGTTCTGAATGTTGGGTTTCCACAGTTCAAAAAGCCAGTCACTCCCAAAGGCAATGCCAAAACAGCCCACATTTTACACGAGGTGCAGGCAGGAAAGGACAGGGAGAGAGGAAAGATGGCAGCAGCATAAGCAGATGTGCTTTGTTTCACTCCCTCCCTCCCTCCCTTAAAGGGAGTGTGGACACTGAACATACAAAAAAGTGAGGAATGCAAGACAGTCAGGGTGAAGAACACAACATGTGCATGTGGCAAGCGCCAAGGGTCCACGCACAACAAAAGCGAGAGGAGAAAGTCATCCTGGCTATTTCTGCACTAGACCGTCATAGCACTTTTATTCCACTTTCACCATCCTATGGAATCCTGGGGTTTGCAGTTTGAACCCCAGCGCAGGGGTCTCAGAAACACTGCTCCCATTGGCTGTGAGGCCACCTTCTTTTAAAAGGGAGGGGCAGGATTGAGGAACGGCGACCCCTTTGAAATGGTCATTCGACCCCCAAAGGGGTCCCGACCCCCAGGTTGAGAACCACTGCTCTAGAAGCCAACATTCTCAAGATTTCCACACATACTCGAACACCCATGGCCTGAAAGCGGTTCAGTTATACAGGGGCAGGGAGACTTGGCAAGGAAAGGACTAGGAAAGGCAACGCATGCGTAACACTGAAAACTCGTAACAAGTCACGAGTCATCCGCTAACGTCTGAATGCTCAAGTCCTAGGAAAACCACCCACTCACCCAGGAGTGTGGAATGCCATCCAGTATCCCAGCGCCATAAAAACACTTTCGGGCTCCTAAGCGTCCAGGATCAGGTGCAGAGAGAGAAGAACAGGGGCTTCTCCAATGGGGGGACCCCGCTTTTCGAGCCAGATTCCAAACACCTCCCCCGCCAAAGACACGCTCGTGCAGGGGAGAGGATTTAGGAGCAACCCACCCTCACTCCAGATTCTAAAGCTTAGGCCATGGCCGCCACGGCGAAGCCATCCAGCCTCGGAAAATGGGGACGAGGGGGGGCGAGTCAGGGAAGAGATTATCCAGAAACAGACAAAAGCTCATCTATAGAAACAGACCCAGCTCCACCCTGGGAGGGGGAAGCGAAGATCTGTTTGCGGGGGGGGGGCGACAGAGAAAGAGAAGGGCTGGAAAGACAGGAGGGCACGGCCGCGAACGGTGAAGGGGGCGCCGCTCTTCCTCTTCGGGTGACTCCATGCCCCCCATTGTCTCACTCCCACCGCCCCCCCACCGCCGCCGCCGTCACCGCCAAAGGCTGAAAAAGCGGGAAGGGAAAGAAGACGGGGAGGCCTCGCTGGCTCCGTCCGCCCTCCCCCCTCACACACAAACCCATCCCCGCGTCTGGGGGGGCACACTCCCTCCTCCTGCCCCTATCCTGAGGGGTCGACTCCTGTCAGACAAGCCCTCGTCTAGCTCCCCTCACAGGCCTCTATTATCACTCCCCCCCGCGGCCTTTTTTCCCCCCTTCAGGTTTAAGCGGAGCCTGTCAGGGCCGCCACTGTCGTCGTCGCCGTCTCCCCCCCCCCGGCGGCGGCGGCGGCGGCAGAAATAGTACAAAGACCCAGGCAGGGAGGGAGGGAGGCGGGCGGGCGGGAGTCGGCCGGGCCCGGGCCCCGCTCGCCCTCTCCTCCGCGCTCCCTCCCTGGCTGCCTGTCTCCTGCTCCCCGCACTTCCTGGTCCCCTCAGCGACGGCGCGGCGGCAACGCCGGAGCCCGGGGAGGGAGACGGACATTTCATTCGAGCCTGCAGTGAAACCGGTTACCAATCATTGGCCGGAGCCAGGCACAAACCTCCAGTGCGGCCCTGGTTGGCTCCCTCCGCAAATCGGCTGTTTGGTTGGACAGAAAATGGCTGCGAAGGAACCAGTCCCAGCGCGGAGCACCGCTTCCCGGAGCCGGCCTGCCCTCCCTCCGCACCGCCTCCGAGCCAGGCCCCCTCCCTCACGGGCGGCTCTTCTCGCTTGGGGACTCCCCTCCCGCCGCGCTTCGCCGCCTTCTCTCCAGCGGCTGCGCCCGAGAGCGAAAACAACCGCCAGGAGCCCCGCCGCCGCCGCCGCCGCCGCCGCCGCCTCTCTTTCGGTGTAAACAGGGCGGCGCAAGATACTTTGCTGCCTGAGGCGGCGGAGAAGCCAGGCACGCCACGTGCCCTTCCTATCCAAGTGTTTTCCTGCCCGAAGCTCTTTCCTCCGCTCTCCCTGTGCAAATACGAGATAATCAAAACTTTGCTAGTGGCCTTTTCCACACTACACTGTTATAGCGCTATTATTCCACTTTCAACATCCTGTGGAATCCTGGGGTTTTTTAGTGGCTGTTTCCTTGAGGCCCCTCCCTAAACTGCAAACTGCAGGATTCCACAGGATGCTGAGAGTGGAATAGTAGCGCTATAACAGCCTCATCAACTGTCCTCTTGTTTTTAATCTTATTTTTAATTTTTTTTTAATTTTTAATTGTTTTTAATAGTTAATGTGTTTTAGGGGATTAGAGGGGAGGGAGGGTGGGTGGGGAGGATGGGGTACATTTTAATGTTTAATGTATTTTATATATTGCTGTAATGCCACCTCGATCCATTGGGAGCGGCGGGATAAAAATAAAAAATTTTATTATTATTATTATTATTATTATTATTATTATTATTATTATTATTAGTGTGGAAATGGCCTTAGTGTGTTTATCACCGTAGTACCTGTGGTTAGAGGCCAACTCTCTTGCCTCCGTCTTATATTTAGCTAAAGGAGGCAAACCGCTGGCCTCTGTTTTTCATCTGAACCTACTCTTTTAGCGCAGAACTGTGATAACAGCTCCCCAAAGAGTAGCCACGTTAGCCTGTTGGAGCAAAAAGCAACACAAAGAGCACATTTAAAAAAAGACATTTTAATCTAGGTTTAGGTCATTTCTGCGCTGCACTGTTACAGTGTTGTTATTGTTACTACGGTTATGATATGTCTGGTGAGAGCACTAGATATCCTTTTGATATCAAATAATTTGGCCTTGGCTTGACCTTTCTCTGCCACCCTACTCCACGTGTTTGCAGAGGTCCACCGGACAAGCACGTATTGGGCGCAGCCGTTAATGGTTGTATTTCCAAACCTCATTCAGGCAGGCAACTTAAGCCTCTCTGATGCTTCAGGGAAAAACCTTCTTGCAAACCGGCCTTTCTCAGCACGAATCTATACAAAGCCGCACGGCCGAGTGCCGAGCTATTCCTTTATGTTGGGCCATCAGCATACTGGCCATACTATTGTCATCCAGCGCTAAGCTCATCATGCAAAACCTGACCTTTTCCAGCGCCTTTGTCCAGCTACAAATTCTCTTTGTTCTCACCGAGCATGGCATGGCCTGTAGGTAAAATCCACCCTATAAAAGGTCCCCACTTTCTAGTCCTCCTCGGATCGCTCCTGAGTTTCATCCCGCCTTGCTGTCGGTTTGTCCAGTGAGCTCCCCTCAGCGAACCGCGCTGAGCTTTCTTCCCCTCAACCTCCACTTCTCTCCAGAACTACAAGACCAGGTGTCGTATTACCCACTCCCCAAAACTCTCCATTTCTATTTCTTAGTTAGCTGTGTGCATGTGTTGTCTTATTTGTTGTTTGACCTCAATAAATGTTATTTTTGTTACTTTAAAACTTGTTTGGCTACACTCTCTGACCTGAAGCTGTAGACATAGGGTAAAAGATCCTAGCTAAAGTTACCCTGCCTCTCATTAGCTTAAGAGAGTGCTCAAGCTTAATTTCCCCATTTTGTTGTTTGGTTATTTGGGCGCTCCTCACGGGACCCCCAACTCACAGGGTAACATTATTCCACTTTTAATATCCTGTGTATTGGGTTTGCAGTTCACTGAGGCCGAAGAGCTCTCTGGCTGAGAATTCTAAATGCTGCTCCCTGAACTGCAAACCCCAGGATTCCAAAGGATGTTGAAAGTGGAATCATTGCGCTATAACAGGATAGTGCGGAAATGGACAGTTCACACATCTCTAGCTGTTACTGAACTGTGGTTCCTATCACTCGTCATCATTGGCCTGGTTAGTTGGGGTGACCGGGAATCTGTAGGGGAGCAAGATGCCCAGCCTGCCTTCTTGTAGTAGAGCAGTACTATAGAAATGGTGGTTCAGTAACTGCTTTACCTTATGGCTTCCCTACCATCTTGTTTTACCATCCACTATCTTCCTGCCTCACTCTGACCTACAGCCGTTTTCTTCTTCCGCCTTTCTTCCATCTAATTAGTCAAGATTAATGTTTAGATTCCATCTAAACATTAGGAAGAACTTCCTGACAGTAAGCAGTTCAACAGTGGAATATACTGTCTCAGAGTGTGGTAGAGTCTCCATGCAAGTTTTTAAACAGAATCTGGATGGCCACTTGTTGGGAACAATTTGATAGTGTATTCCTGCATGGCAGGGGGTTGGACTCAATGGCCCTTGTCTCCTCCAGCTCTGTGATTCTGTGATCATGGACAAATAATCTAAATGAAGCTATTTTTGTGTGTTTTACAAGGAAGAGCATGCAACAAATGAAAGTAATTAGAAATATAATAACTGCTCTAAAACAATGTTGTTGGTGTTGATTAATACATTTTTCAATTGCAAATGAAGTTTTTTTTAAAAAAAAAATAGGATTAAAAAAAATTAATTATTTCCAAGCCCAGGCCGTGAGCCCCCTGAGCTAGTCTCCTTCCCTCAGATATTAGTGGTTATCAACCTTGGGTCCTTCAGATGAGTCCCAGAAGTCCCAGTTAACATGGAGAGTGACTAGAGGTACTGGTCTAAAAGCACCTGGAAGGCCAAAGGGCAAGAGCCACAGGTCTACAAGTGAAAGGGGGGAATATACTAATAAGAAGAATATAGGATTGCAGCCTCGCCTTGCAGCATAAATAAATGTATGATTCATACATCTCATCTCTCCCTCTCATCTTAATTTCTGCTAAATCTATTGATAACAGTAATTCACTCTTAAGAAAAATGGCCAAGTGGAGGCAATCATCTGTTTGAAGGGGTATGAGAGACTGATTCTGTATTTGAAAACATCCAGACCAAATGTGGTATAAGAATAAAGAGAAGGGAGAAAAGGGGCTCTGAAATTGTCTAGCAATCACTAATGCTGGTCAAAAAAATGAACTTTACTCCAATGATACGACATACTGTATTTCTATTTCAGTTATAATAATCAATTCGTAATAAATTTGCAGCTATATTTCTGTGTCTTGAACATTTTTAAACTTTATTTTTATTTTTATTTTATTTATGGAATTTATATCCCACCCTTTTCCTGGGATGAGGCTCAAGGTGATTTGCATAGGCCCACTGTACAAATTTCATGCAAACCTCCTTTGGGTTGAAGCTGGTCCTATTATTTGGTGATGAATCGTAAGTGACCACTTTATATTTAACCACTGATCAGAGATCTCAGTCCTTATGTATATTCTTTCTTATATAAATAAGAAGCTAAGTTTTTGATACCATTAACCATAATATCCTTCTGAGAGAGGCTTGTTCTACAGTGTTTCTGTTTTTTCTTGGAGGGGCGCTCTCAGCGGATGATGCTGCTCAGCTCCCTGGCCATTGGCCTGTGGAGTCCCTGTGGATTCTATCTTGTCCTCTATTCTACATGAAGCCACTGGGAGTTTGGGGGTCAGGCATCACCAGTATGCTGATGATACCCAGCTCTATTACTCCTTTCCACCTAATACCAAGGAGGCTGCTCCTGTGCTGAACTGGTGTCTGGAAGCTATAATGGACTGGATGAAAACTTGCCATATACACCCAAATTTAATGGGTATTTAATGTGAAGAAAAAAGGCAAAAGAAGCAGGGACTCACCCATTGGTCAGCTATCTGGAGCAACTATGCTATTATGTCTTTCACAGGTGCCCCCTTTTTTTGGAATTACGTTATGAGCCAAAGGAATAAGTACAAGCTGAGTATCCCTTATCTGAAATGCTTGAAACCAAAAATGTTTTGTACTTTGGTGTATTTATTTATTTATTTGGCTTTTGAAATACACTGCAGGTATCTGTATATAAAATGGTGTAGGACAGCAGTAGAGGCAGAGGTAACCTCCAACCACCAGGCTTGCATTCTCAGGGGCTTCCCTGTGTCTGATTAAAGGAATGAGGAGGAGGAGAAAGATGGCATGGCTGAGCTAGCGGCCAAACTTTGCACAAGCTTTGCTGCTCCTTCACCACCACGCCTTAGCTGAAGTAAGGTCTAAAGTGGGACACAGCAGTGGCAGCTGTTGGTGACCATCGCCAGCCTCGGCTTGAGGTTAGCTCCATACCAAAAGTTCTCCCCTTCTCTCCTCTGCTTCCACTGCTGGAGCCTAGATCCGAGTCAGTGTCTTTCTTACCCAAATCTTCTGCAGATGAGAAGCCAGTAATCAGAGCTAACTCCAACAGCAGTGGGGCTGGGGTTACCAGACACCTTCTTCCACTTTCAAAGTGGCAGCTGCAACACTCATGCTCATTTGTTTGACTGGAGAGAGATACAAGTATCTGTGAAATGACAGGAGGTGTGGATTCCTGTCATTTCACAGAATCCTGTGTCTCTCTCCAGCCTCACAAATACAGTACAGGTACATACATGTTGTAGCTCCAAAAGTTTAGGATTTTGGAGCATTTTGGAATTCAGGAAAAGAGATACTCAACCTGTGTCAAATCACTGTTGCTGCTGAAAGTGTTTGCCAGGGTGTCCCACGTAAAGCTCAGATTTTGTATATGAAGGCTATAGTACTCTGTTCATTGTCGTTATATGACAGTACTTTTATTGAAGCATACTGAAGAGATTGGGGTGGATTTTCACCAGGCCAAATTTCAACTTTTTCATATTCTTCTTAGCCATGACTCCATCCCTTTTCCTATATACTTACCAATCCCAAAGGGAGACATCTTCAGTGATGTACTGTTACTGCAATTTAGGCCTCCTTGGAGATACCCCTAGATATCATTTTGATATCAATAATCTGGCTCTCTTCCACCACCCCTCTCCACATGTTTGTGAGGCCCCTGGACAAGCACAGAACTAGGCTCGACCACTAATAGCTGGACATTCCATTCTCCACTCAGGCAGGCCAGAAATAGCCAGATCACCACTTTAGGAGACCTCTCTGCAAACACCCTCGTTATGTATGCACGCTGTTTACAAAGAACTCCCTGCCCCAAGCAGGTAACTTGGCAAGCTGAATACTCAACTGCCAAGCACTGAGCATTTCCATACTGTCTACCTCTTTGTCAATCCAGACTTAACTCAATCATGCTAAATTTTGACCTTTCCAAAGCTTTGTCCCGCGTCCAAAACTCATTGTTTTCCTCAAGTATGGAATAGCCTGCAGTTACATTTCTCCCTATTAAAAACCCCAATTCCGAGACCTTCCTTGGATTGCTCCCAAGTTCCAGACCACCTTGCTGTCACTTTGCTTGGTGAGCTTCCCCTCAGCTCCACGTGCTGAGATACATCAAACCCCAGCATCGCTCTGTATCTTCTTTCCTGTCTTCAGGAACAGGTTTCATATCACGCGAATCTACTATCCCTCTGAAAATCCCGCTATCATACTCACACCTTTATTTTCCTTAGTTATCTGTGTGTGTGTGTTGCTTACATTGTGTGCCTGTATTTAATAAAGACCATTCATTATTTCCAACACGGTTTGCTTCTTGACTCAGCCTGACCCTGTAAACATTGGGTTACAAGATCCTGCTGCGTTACCCTGCCTCTCGTAGTGCCAACCAGTGCTCTTGACTAATTTCCCCATCTTGTGTAATTGTAAGGTTATTTAGGTGTCCCTCCTGGGACCCCAGTAAACAGGGTGGCAGTACATTTTAGTCTGAAAAAAAGAAGGCATGTGAAACCAAAAATTTACTCATAACCACATGTGTTTGTATGAATTGTGAGATTATCATACCATGATAGTATAGTAAAATACCATGAATTTCAATACATTTAATACATTTGTGTTCAGATTTACTTTCTTTCCAGGAAGATACAATGCTGTTTCAATGTTGCAGCTACAGAGTAAATGCAGCTGGACAAAGTGACTTACTCTAGGCAGTAGTAGGACGGAAAATAATGTAGGAATTTGCATCTAAATGATACAGCATTTTCCCCACAAAGTTTGAATGCAGCAAACAAAAGAGGGTGAGCAGCAAAATGTCTTGGGCTGGCATGTATGCAGAGATGTAGAAATGGTATGTCATACTATGATGACGGGTGGGAGTCCTGTGGTCTTCCAAATGTTCTTGTACTGTAGTTCCCATGAGCTATAGCATCCACAGCAAATGAAGAATGTTGTAAGTAGCAACAAAAGAATTGCATGGTTTCTACCACTGGGTTATGGTGTGGAGACAGTGGAGAGGGAGACATTTTCCCCCCTTACCTATAATAGCAGCCTCCGGAGTCATCCAGTTAAGCTCAATGGTGGGAGATCTGGGACAGACAGAAGGAAGTCCTCCTTCATACAGCTGTAGCGCACACAACCCACCCTGGACTGAGTGGCTGTTCTCGGTTTGGAGTGTGAGATGCTGGGAGGCAAAAACCAAGCCAGTTCTGGTCTTTGAGGATGCAGTTTATTAAGCAAAGAAGCAGAAAGGAGAAAAAAGCAAAAGGCACACAATCATACATACACTCTGACTCTGTTGAAGAAGCAAGGTAGGCAATGGAGTGGCGTTCTCTTTGTTTCAACAGATTATATAGACCTTGAGCACACAAGTAGCAAAACAGTGTGTCAATTCATCAACCCACCGTGCCGAAACGGACAGGAGAGGGCTATCCTACCTCGGACGCCAATTACTGAGTCATCCATGGACCAGGTGCATGATAGGTTTGCAGCCAAGTCTCATTACCTGCCCGAGACGGCAGCGGACTGTCTCTGATCAGACTTCGCTCTCCCCCCACCGTACTGGGCGGTGCGGGGAGTGAAGCACCCATCATTAACTATTCTCACACGTCTGCAGCATACAGGGCAGCCTGACCTAGCAACTCAGCAGCACCACTCCCCAAACTCAAAATGTGTTCGTTAGCAAAGCAAGCTGAACCAAAGTGTGCAACATAGGGCCTACCCAGAAAGCTCTGGGCCCAACAGCAGCACATATTGAAATCATGCTGTTTACTATGACAAGGTGTAATGATAGCAACCAGCAGATTCAGAAAGGGATCAAATACGTTCATGGAAGATAAGCCTATTAATGGGTACTAGCTATTACTGCTGTATAGTTAGCTCGGGTATCAGAAACTGTACCAGGGGTGTAGTTATGCGGGAGAACATTGCCCCCTCAAATAAGAATTCTGCCTCACCAATGAAATTTTCCTTCAGTGTCCAAATTTCTAGCATTGCAATAACTTGACTCTTCAGTTGAGCATTTAAAAATATGGTTTAGGCATCCAAAGAAAAGTGGCAGACAAAGTTACCAAGGGAATATAAACACAGCAAATAAAAGAGTTCTAGATATCAACAGTTTTCAGCATCTAACTTTCTGAAATGCTAGAAATTTGAAAACTGCATGAAAATTTAACTGGCGGCGGGGGGGGGAGAATTCTTAGCTGGTGGGGAAATACTCTTATCCCCCTCCCCGTAGTACACCCATGGTACAGCTTCTGACACTGGAGGTAATTATATAGCAGTAATAACTTGTACCCATTGATAGGCTTATTATCCATGAATTTATCTGATACTGTGGGGAAACCCTCCGTATAGAGTAATGGGATATGTAGTCGAGTGAAATATATCAGGAGACTTGTAGCAGTAGGAGCAGTAAATGCCAGAGACCATTAAGTGAACAATGCCTAAAACTGCTAGGAGTGTACTGATAACCGCAGCTTGGCTTGTTGTTCAAGTTAATGGCTGTGGGATGTATCCCTATTCTTTCCATGTTATTTCTGCCTCTGGTGAAATAGGTATGGTTCTCCCACTCCTATTCTTTAGACTGAGGGATGGAGGATTCTTTGCCCTTTGTCAGCTGTTTGGAGGTTCCTCTCATCACCTTCTGGTTACCTAAGCTCCCAATCTGTCACCAACAGGAAAATCCAAACAGGGAGATTTAACATCAACACTCCACATAAGTACTCCTAAGTACTGGAATTTTGGAATGTTTAACATGGAAGAATGAGCAGGCAGCTGGGTAATCTTCTGGTTATTTTATTAATATAAAACAAAGTAATACATACATACATACATACATACATACATAAATATACACATATGTACATATATGTACAGACTCACCATGGGAAGGAATATAGACTTCTTATCATCTAGGCATATTCTTATCATTGATTTTACATTGCACAATAAATTAAACGTGTATCATATACATCTTAGGAATATGACTAAGGGGCAGCCTACAGACTTAATTTGTAATGAATTAAATATCTTGGCTTGAGATTTAAAGATTTTCAAGAGCTGGAAAGAGAAGGTCATAAAATACAATGGCTAATCTATTATCAGATCAGAGCAAGGTGGAAAGAGGACACAAAAAATTATAGACGGGGTAATGACAAATCAGAGTTTGAAAAATTAATAGAGGCTGGGCACTCAACTTCCAAAATTTATAAACTGCTGTTGAGATTTAGTACTGAAGAAGACCAGATAAAGGATTGTATGGTCAGATGGACAAAGAATGTAGGTCACAACATAAAACAATGGGAAACTGTTTGAATAAAAGCATTGAAAGTTACTTGTTCTGTGTGGAAAGAAAATATATACAAAATGATTTACAGATGGTATATTATACCGGTTAAATTATCCAAAATGTATAAAGGTGTTAAAAGTGCATGTTGAAAATGTGAGAAATGTGCAGGTTCTTTCTACCGCATGTAATAGATCTACACTAAAGCAAGGAAATTCTGGATGAAAATTAATTTATTTTGAAAAATAAATTAAGGAACAGATCATAATTATTTTTACTATGAGCATATTATAGAAAATATTATAGAAAAAGACAATGATGTACTGTTATATGATAGCAGCAGCAAGTTTGATTTATGCAAAAAAGTGGAAAAAATTTAAAAAGCCCTATGATGGATGAATGAATAGAAAAATTAATGGAATTATCTGAATTGAACAAGTTAATATTTCTGCTAAAAGGTAAAAGTTATTTGGCTATATGGCAACCTTCCACAGAATATGTAAAAAAAGGAATGAGGAGAAACTATGGCCACTTCCACACCAAACAGTTATAGTGCTATTATTCCACTTTCAACATCCTACGGAATTCTAGGGTTTGCAGTTTAGGGAGGGGCTTCAAAGGTCCCTCCCTAAACTGCAAACCCCAGGATTCCATAGGATGTTGAAAGTGGAATAATAGCACTATAACAGTCCAGTGCGGAAATGGCCTATGACTATTGGTTTTGATTAGATTGTAGAACTCTTCTCTGATATTTAATGTAAAGATAACAGGATATTATTATACAGGAAAGAAAATGTAGGAATAGTGAGTTTGGTACGAGGAGAAACAATATGCTATTTTTGTTAGTTTTTTCTATGTATGTGAAGTTGTCCTCTTAGGTCTTTTAAAATTTTGTACATATGGAAAACTTTAATAAAAATAATTTAAAAAAACCTTGTATCGCACTATAGCATGGTTATCTGTTAAGGAATTCTATATATCATCTGTTTTACCTCTAAAAGGCATCTGTGGACAAAAGTTGTACCTTTTCACAGGTATTGCAATACACCACCACATCCATTATATCTTGGTAACTGATATATCTTGGTAACAAGCAATGCACTACGGTGCAGTATCCACCTGCCTATATAGTATTTAGAGACGATGTTTTCTTTCTGTCTCTCTTACCAGGATCTTAAGCGTATTTTCCATCCAGGAAGAACAGCAGCAGCAAAAAGTTATCAGAGACAGCTTAGATGACCTTGTTGGAGGCTGTCATTAACAATCTATCTTTTGTGTCTTGGGAGGTAGCTTTTATATCCTTTCTAGCATCTAATTATCCAGTCAGAGATGTGTCTAACTGGTCCCCATTAATTGTCACAAGATTTTCCCATTCAATTGAAAATGAGATTTTTTTATCGACCATCTATACAAGGCCATTAAGAAACCAATTATCTGAAGGTGTAACTGGCATCCATCACTCTGGCTACCAGCCATCAGGTGATTCCATCATATATGATTCAACATATATCATGCTGATGCACTGTGTCTTTTTGGTTTCCCCACTGTTTTCTCTCATGTCTAGATTCTCTTCTTCTTTATCTTGTATTTGCACTTCCTTTGTGTTACATTTTGGGTTGAGCAGCTGAATGCCCAGAACCAGATAGCCTATATTTTCAGTACTTTGCTGTCTGGCACCCAGATATTAGACATTTTACATTTTATTCTATGAAGACACCAGTCACACTTATTTCTTTTTCATCCTCCAATATACAGGTTTCAGGGATTTAAAATTTGCAAAATATGTACAAAATACAGCATCCAGCCCATATCACTAGCACCAGGTTGTCTGTTATAGGATTGATGCTCTGGAACACATCTACTTTGTTAACTGAAGTAGGTTTGTACTCTGTTCAGATGAACTTTAGACTGAGACTGAAACTATAAGAATGCTGTTATCTAAAGTTTTATATTGCAGAAAATTACTAGGCATTCATGTGCTTCATAAGCAATCTTGATTCCCACTAAAATGAACTTCCTGTAGATTTTTTCTTTTCTTTTTGCAGAATCTTAAGTTCTATAATGTGCCTTATTTTCTTAAGATTCCCCAACGCAAAATGTTTGAAAACAACAGTCTAAAAAATTCAGTGGGCTTTACTTCCAGGCAAGTGCACATGAGATTGCTGCCCCAACACTGTTGAATTCCAGGACTTTTATGAACAGTATTGGCTTCATTATGATTTAAGTACTTTGGCATTAATATTTGAAGTGTTCAGTCCTTTTGCAATAATAGCCTTGGCAAGATATTGACATTGCCAAGGAAAACCTTTTCTCTCTTTTCCTGTCTAATTCAACAGATACATTATTTAGAGCTTAGAAAGTAGAGCTTAGAAAAGTAATGTTTCCTACCTCCCCAGTATTTACCCCAACATTAGCAATTGAGAAGTAAGCTCCACTGAGTTTGGAATATGCTTAAATAAGTGGGTGATCCACACTTTCCTGGGAGTTCATCCCATTAAACACAGCGGGCTGTGCTTTTGAGTAGTAGTAGTAATCCTGTCTAATATTTCACATTTACACAATTTTTTACTAATTGGTACACTATGGGAAATATTTGTTATTTTTTTGTAAGCTAGAAAAGGAGACATAGCATTTGGAGTTACTTGCTTCATACATCTTATTGCAATGTGTTCCATAACTTTCTACTTTGCCCCCTACCTCCAAATGGTTTTGCTGATAACTCAGCTTCTATTCTGATATTTCCGAGCTCAAAAAGAGATTCCACATTGGTGGTTTCCATGTGAGTGGGGTGGTAGTCTTTGGGATTTTATCTGAACAATGAAGAGGCTACCCAAGGTCATATAATCAAAATAGATTCAGCTCCTTAGATAAGTTCCTTCAAAGTCCAGACTGACACCTGGAGCAATTTCACAGCCAGGTGTCAGGTGGGGAACTTGGGTCCCTCCAGATGTTGCTGGATTGCAGTTCCCATCAGCATAGCTAGTGGTGAGGAATGATGAAATAAAGCCTGGAGACCCACAAGTTTCCCACCCTGACATTACAGCTTTCCTTAGGTCCCACCCTGCAAAATGGAATGTTGTAGGTTATGCTGGTGGTCAAACATGCATATCCAGTTTCACCATTGTATCTCAGCCTTCAAGGAAGATCTCAGATTAACAGTATATTTAAGCAGCTCTCTCTAAACCTGAACCCTCTAGCACAGCACTGTTGGTGTACTGTGGCCAAGGTCAGCAGGGGCTGGAGGCCAATTTATGCAAATAGTCGTTGTGAGGATAAAATGGGATTCCTTTTGCCTACCCCAATCTGGTGCCCTACACATAAGCTCAATTGCAAGTCCCATTACCCATGTGCAATGAGGGGATGGGAGTTGTGGACCAACCTATCTAAAGGGTAAGAGGATGGGTTAGGCTGGCTAAATGATATATTGTAGCTCACCATGACTATATGAGAATTGGGAGGGTGGGCTTCCATAAATTAGTGACAATATTCCTAAAGTCTCTAACAGAAGGAGGAGGAGGAAGAGGGAGATGGCAGCTGTCCTGGGTGGCATAATTAATTTTATTTACTAAATCTATTTTATTTATTTATAACCTGCCTTTCCCAGCCCTGTGACTCAAGACAGCTTACAAAAGATAAAACGGATACAACTAAAAATCTACCTCGTACAAAAGTTAAAAATGTAATCAAGCCATCAGGAAAATTAAAAACAAATCAATTAAAAGGAAAATGACAAATACACAATGCAACACAATATGCAAGGCCTGTTCCCCTTGAAGCAAAGATAGCAAGGAAGGCATCAATTAAGCCTCTCCACGAAGAGAGAAGCAGTGGAAGCAGCCACTGAGAAGGCCTTTTCCCATGTTCCCATCAGATGCATCTGTGAGGGTGGTAGGACAGAGAGAGGGGCTTTCCCAGAAGACCTCAAAAGCCCTCCGGCCACTCCCGAAACTGCAAACCCCAGGATTCCAGAGGAGGTTGAAAGTGGAATCATCGCGCGATAACAGGCGAGTGCGGAAATGGCCAGTGAACCAGCTGCAGGATTTCTTTCGGCCAGCAGAGGTCGCCCCTCCCTTTCCCTTGCTCGGGATTTCATTCATTTGTTCCAGGTTCGATTGCCATCGCAACCGGCTCTCACTCTGGCAGAGAAGCCGCTGATTGTCTGCAGGCGGCGGCGGCGGCGGCGTTCGTGGCGGGGAAAGAAGCAGCTTCTCTTAATAGGGAGAAACTAAAAAAGGACCGGAAAGCGTCGCGGTCTCCTCGCCCTTTCCAGCGCATCCGTTGCTGCGGAGACAAAGCGAGCGGGAACGCGAGAGGAACTACAGTACTTGGCTTTCTTTTGTTCTCGGCGCTGCAGGGTGTCGAGCGGCCGGCAGAGGGCGCCGCCGGCGCGTGAGACGGCGGCGCTGACACCGACGGCGGGGCCGACGCAGCGCAGCCATGGGCAGCTCGGTGAGGAAAGGCCTAGTGGTCCCTCAGGCGCAGCCCACGGCCAGCGCCCTCCCACAGCAAGGTGGGACGGTGGAAGCCACGACCCCCAAAGGTGGGTAAGGCCAGGCACTCTGGAATGGCGGCGGCTTTTGTGATTTGTTTTCCCAGCTCTCACAACCCAACGGTTTTACTCAAAAATAAGTGCCCTTGAGGTTTCCTGAGGAAACACCGCACTGAGTGAAGTGGATGAAGGGAAATCTTGTCCACCCTCCCATTCCATGAAACCTTGCTGTCTCTCTGGGTGCCGCTTCCACACTAGACTGTTATAGTGCGATTATTCCATTTTAAACATCCTGTGGAATCCTGGGGTTTGCAGTGGCCATTTCCTTTGAGGCCCCTCCCTGAACCGCAAACCCCAGAGTTCCATAGGATGTTGAAAGTGGAATAATAGCACTATAACAGTCTCGTGCGGAAATGACCAGGGATTTTGCCATGCCTCCCAACTGTCCTGATTTGACAGGGACCACCCCAATGAATCCTCTGTTGTCTCACTTTTTCATCTGCTTTTTAAATGTCCCAGTTTCTCTGTCCTCCTCCCACTTCCTCCCCTTTTCCTTAGGCCTGCCTAAATTGCTGCAAACTGAGCTCAAAGTGCAAAAGTAGTTTGCATTCAAATCAAGGATAAAAAGAGGAGGGAGTGGAATCTTGTGTTTCCAGGAGGCTCAGGCAAATGCAAATGGAGGGCTTTTTCGCACTTGGTGAAGAAAACGCCCTGTTCTGTTACTTACCGGACTGGCGTGCTCCCATGGAGGATCCAGGCTGATCCGGAGCAGTGCATGCCCACGCTACACACTGCTCCGGGGACGAAAATGGCGGCTTCCCGTTGGCGGAGGCTCTCCACCAACTGGTGAAGCTCATCAGCCTAAAGCCCACCCCAGGAAGATCTGCAGGCTTGCGCTGGTGCGCGCCTGCAAATCTACACCGGAGCGCAGCCGCGGAGTGGGGCACACTGCGCTGTTGAAAGACCTGTTTTAATCGGCCTTTCAATAGCCCGGCGAGCAACCAGTTCTGGTCATTCCGGAGCGGGCTGAAGTCCAGAACTACAGAAAGTAGTCCAGACCCAGTCCGCCCCCAAGTGCAAACGTCCTCACTGGAGGACGCTCTGCCCCGTTGCAAAAACAAAGTGCGGAAAAGGCCTGAGGCACCCGTTCCTAATTTGCCTGTCTTTCCAGATTGATAACTTTTGCCATCTTGACCACACCTAGATATTTCCTGGCCACATGTGTCCCAGTTTTCAATGAGATGTCAGATGGTATGTTCTGCTACAGATTGGTTAGAGCTTGGGAGAATTACTTTTCGCTGGCCATGCCAGGTGGGAGATACTGGGAGTTGGACTCCAAAAAGAAATCTTCCCATGCTGTGAGATTGTCTGGAGTCCTAAATATATACACTCCTGTTACCATGGGGATACACTGCAACATTTTACTGTTGGAGACATGTCACTAACAGCAAATTCAGGCTTAAAAGACATTTTCCACTGAAGCCTTTGACATGAGTGCCTCAGGCAGCAAATACTGGGGGCGGTAACCATACCAGTCTTGTGATCGTTCCTCATTCATTCTTTTATTGTTCCCTTCTGCTGTAGGACGAAGTTGCTTCATGGCACACAACCTTCTTGTCCCCCTGCCCCATAACAGTGGCCTCCTGCAATAACTGTGGTGGGTTCAGCTGCCAATCTGGATTTAAACAAATATAGGCAGCAAGATATCTTGGGTCAGCTTTGACAGGCAGACACATTCCAGGGCTGTTTTTGTGTTCCCTGGTTCATTAGAACACCTTGCTTTAAGGCATGGGTGGGCAGTGCTCCCAGGTCTATTTTGTGGCCCCCAGGGCTCCTTGGAAGTCAAAGAAAAATCCATATCACTTCCTGTAATTAAGAAAGGCTTCACTTGGACCTAAAATGGCCTGGGGTGGCCAAAAAGATGGCAAAAGTGCTCCATTGTGCCCCTTAGAGTGCAATGGGGCAGATTTTTTTTTTGCAAGGGTGTGATGGCAGTGAGGAAGGGATGGAATCTTGCCCATCCCAGGAGGCTCAGGCAAACTGCCACAGCCTCTCCTAGCTTGTCTGTTTTTCTTCAGGTCTCTTGTGGGACCAGTGCACCCCCCCCATAACCTCCAACAGTTGCCCTCTCCTGCTTAAAGAAGAATCGTCACTTCCACAGGCCCACAGGATTGTGATTCTCCCTGTTGTGAAGGAAGAGAAGCATTTAACTAGCAGGGTTGGTGTAGGTCGGGGTATAGTGTGTAGGGCCTGATAAAACTGAGCAGGGCCCACATGTAGCCCATGGCTTGTGTGTTGCTCATTTTTATAGTTATATTCCAGGCCTTACTGGTGCATTGCTGCAGTTATGAAGCTGTGCACTCACTTCTAGGCAAGCTGGATCCCCGGGGTTTCCTCTGTTTCAGAAGTCTGCACTGCTACTTAACTCCAAAAAATAGATGCTTGTTATTGTGTGTCTTCAAGTTGTTTCTGACTTACAGTGATCCTAAGGTGAATCTGTCATGCTGATTTCTTGGCAAAATTAGTTTAGAAGGAGTTTGCCTTGACTTTCTTCTAAGGCTGAAAAAGTATGACTTGCCCAAGGTCACTCAGTGGGTTTTCATGGCTGAACAGGGATTTGAGCCCTGCTGTCCAGAGTCATAGGACCTTTCTGCACTGTACTGTTATAGTGCTATCATCCCACTTTCAACCTCCTATAGAATCCTGGGGTTTGTAATTTAGGGAGGGGCATTTAGATCTCTCAGCCAGAGAGCTCTTTGGCCTCAGTAAACTACAAACCCTAGAATTCCACAAGATGTTGAAAGTGGAATAATAGCACTATAACAGAGTAGTACAGAAAGGCCCATAGTCCAAAACTCAAACCACTATGCCATGCTGGCTCTACAGCTCTCTTATGTTCACCTCTTTATGGGGGAGAATGCAAGAGAAATCCAAGGACTATAGGTGAGTGGCTTCAGGAGTGTTGCAGCTCTGTTCTTCAAAGAGCTTTGCAAATGCTAATTAACCCACAGCTATATTCTGTAAATAGGCAGGCAATCTTTTTGATTATGTGTTATAAGAATCCAAGAGCCTCTGAAAGCAAATGTATAAATACTGACAAGAAGACCAGCAGCTGGAATCAGAAGGACTCTCTAGCTGTCATCTGACTTTTATGATTTTTTAAAACTAAGTCTGAAAGCTTGCTTTCCAGAGCAAGCTTTAAAAAAAAGAGTATATGATAAATGTACGTATTGACTTATTGGAAGAAACAACAGCGCTCAAGTGTAGTCGAAGGAAGTAGGAAAAAAAGAAAGATCATATTACAGGTGGATTGAATCAGGAAAACACAGCCTTGAGTTTGCAAGACCTGACTGGGGCTGTTGATAACTGCGTCTTTGCGAGGTTTCTCTTTCATAAGGTTGCTGTAAGTTGAAGCTGACTTGATGGCACCTAGAAACAATACAGGTCTTTAAACATATTTATATCCCCAGTTTATTTAGAGCAACTTTACTATAAACATTGGGGTGATATTTTTAACTTGTTAATAATTTGCATCCTTTATCATTCTAGAAGATAAGTCATTGCTTCAACTTCCTTCTTGAGAATATGGTCTAAAAGGGTGTACAAGTGTGTGTTCTGTTAGAAAGTGTCCTACTCAGTAGCAGCAAAGCTTTGGAGAAAGTATGCCACAGTTCAAAACTATCACACAAAATAGTAATGCTGCAGTGCATAGCTATAGTGCATATAAATACCCCATGAGAAGCAAGCATGAATGCAGAACTGGTATTATACAGAAGAGTGGCTTCTTGTGAGACAGCTGCTTCAGGTCGTGGATTTCAGGTGTTTTGAAAGCTGTGACAGAGGTTGTTACCTCTATGGGAAAGCATACATCAGCATTTCTCCTCCACTCTAGTTTGTGTGCCCTTTCAGTCAAGCTCAGAGGCATTGAAGTGGAGCAAATGGCTTTTATTTTAAATTTAGAGAAACCCAAGGTAGATATTTGGATGAAAAACAACGGAAAATAGCTTCAGGATGAGCCGCTGCAGTTAGCAGGTAAGCAGTCTCAGGATAATATGACTTTGATAGGACACTGGCAGGTAGTTGCAGGATGAGGCAGTAAGAACAAATTATTAATTAAGATCTCTCCTATATGCTTGCAATGGTATTCTCAAAGTGGCCTCACATTAAGTTTGTAACAACTAGACCGGTTCATAGCATGCCAGGCCATTCCGTAGATAACTCACACCCAAACCATTTAGAGCCTTAAAGTTGAAAACTGACCCCTTGAATTGAAGTCAGAAGAGCCCATTCAGTGAAAGTAGGAATGCTGTGTGGAGTTGTCACTATTGTTTGTGGACAATCACTAGCAGATTGTAGGAGACTTTTGCATAGATATGTGTCCCGAGAACAAAGGGAAAAAGGAAAAACAGGCCAAGGAAAAACTTTATATAGATACAGCAGAGATAGCTCCGCACAGCTATGGAAGCATGCCAAGCAGCAGAGAATACCTTTAGCAGCAGATGCACTAAGCTAGTAACACTCACCCATTCAGCTTGTAATCTTCCAATATGGAGGCTCTTTATTCTTTTGTTACAAAATATATACAATATTTACAAAGTCCAGATGGCAATCCAGCATTTCTAGCTTGCTCTTTCTGGCAACATGCATCAGGCAGCATGTGCAACTTGTTGGCTGGGATTGTGCTACCTCTATACAGACACCTAGCCAATCCTGACCAACCCTTGCATTGTCTGCACCTGGTGCTCATCAGCATGACTCAGCATAAACTAGCTCAAGTTGCATTCCTTCCTACAGGTGCACATAACGATTAAGGCAATATGACATAACAGAGTAACATGACATTCACATCACAAAGTGTTTTCTAGAGGTTTGGTCCAACCTTCTCTGACAATATGCCCTAACTGAACTTATGTGGATAGAAGGCGCTGCTTACCCAAACATTCATGGCATATTAGCCTATATAAGGAAGGAATGCAGTTGGTGATTCTCCAGATTATAGTGTATGGCAAGCAGGAAAGACCAGGGGCCAACACACCAAACAGCATGCATGAAAACAAACAGAGGTGACTCAGACAAGTGAGATATTTTGGATCTAATTTGGGAGTGAAAAACCACCAGTAGGTCCAATTGGAAGGAAAATAGGTCTCCATCCCTAGCATTTGATCTCCCCTTAATCATAGTGTATGTGACATCTATTAGCTAGTTCCTCTAGAGCATGGATTTTCAACTGGGAGACTCCAGATAATAGATTTCAACTCCCAAAAGTTTCAGCTAGCACGGTCATTGGGGAAAGATTCTGGGAGTTGAAGTCAGACTCCATCTGGAAACCTCCCTGATTGAAAACTGTTGCCATAACAGGCTCTCCAAATGTTGTTAGATGGAAATTCCCATAAATCCTAGCCAATGTACCAGAATGCTAGGAGTTGGAGTCATCGACAGCTAGAGGTCTGCATAATTGGGGCTGCCATATTTTGATAAACAAAAAAAGATGATACATTTACCAGCTGACTACTTCAAACCCCTGTGATGATTGCTGTGATAACTTTCACTTTTTAAATAATTTATAAGTCCTTCAGTTGAGTCAGTCCAACAGACAAAAAAGACCTTCTTTGTGGTCAGATACCATCTCCACAATGGCAGCAAGGCACCTTTCCCCTCTCTATCATCTTCCTCTTTCATGGGCTTTTCCTTAGGATGGGCAGCAACCCTGGTGATTGCGGTAGCAGCCTTTCACCATCTCGAAGCTGGTGAGTCACTTGGTAACCCCCACTTCGGGCTCAGGCTGCCTGCTTTGGGGCTTTCCAAACCCTGGTTTAACCTGGTCTCTTTCTCTTTCTCTCTCTCTCTCTCTCTCTCTCTCTCTCTCTCTCTCTCACTTTCCTCCTTAGAGGTTTTGTTTGCTTACCCACTTCCTCCAGTTTAGCCCTTGTAAGAAAACCTGGACATTTTAAAAATCTGCCCAGATAAAAATTTAGTTCTGAAAAAGAGGACCTGTCCAGAAAAATTGGAGGATGAGAATTTTGGCTCTGAAAAAAGAGGAATGTCTTGCAAGAAAAGGACATATAATAATCCTAGCATTATTCCATACCTACGTTAGAGGTTTCACCTCTGGCCAGTCCCTCCAGTATGATTTACAGTTCTCGCCAGAGCCAAAACAAATGCAGAAAAATGGTATCTGGAATAGCAAATATGGGAGCCTGATTGTCTTTCACAAAAGCTTTGACAAGCTTTTGGCACAAGCCTAAGGTCTTGCCTTGAATTTTGTTGGATTGGAGCTCATTTACCTAAGTATCTCAAAACAGCAGCAACAACGTGTTTATCATTTTCTTCTGGTGCTTGTTTGTTGTACATAGTAAGTAAGATAACTAAAGAGAATGCTATGATGTACCTTTCTTTGCAGCTTGTCAGCCTATCATATCCAGGAAGTAGGGGAGAACTCAAAATTATGACCTCCCCCCCATAGTATATACTGGTACAGTATATACCTCCTTCCTTTCAGTCTGCTATTCACCCCTTCTTTTCTGCAAAGCATGTGCAACAGCTATTAGATAACTAAAATATAGAAAATTGCCCAAGTTGTAATGTATGTTATTTTAAAATGCAATTCAGCTTGAATCTCTAGGTGTTATAATTTGTGATACTTTGAAGGAGTAACAAACCTTCACAAATCTTAGAGGGGGAAGCACTTTTCTGGTTCAATATAGAGCATTAGATTGTTGTACAGAATAATATGTATAAATCCATAAAACCTGAATAGGAGGATAAGGCAAGAAGCCCCATGAGATGCTCACCCTCTTACTAACAACATGCATTTTTATAAATTCTAGTCACCTCCCGGTTTGCCTTTGGAGAGAAGGTTGTTCAAGTATGGAATATTTTCAGAAGACTCTTCTTAGCTTTTTAAAAATCAGAACTCTTCTTGCAGAATTATATTCATTTCTTATATAGTGAAGTACTTCCTATAGATTTATAGACAGTTAAACTGGGTTTCCAAATTATTAAAAATTAAGTTGCCCCAATCATGCAAGTGTGACTAATAGGTATAGCTAATGTGAGTACAGATGAGCATCTCCATCCACACTGGTCCCCACTGAGGTGGCTGTGTATGCTTTTAAATGAACTTGATAATTTATTTTTCTGTGCCTGCCAATTTTATTATAACAAAATGGGTCTGATGGTCTAAATCCTATTGGTAGTCACAGTTAGAGTAGACCCTTTGAATAAATGAGATCTACATGAGTTAAGATTACATATACATTCTTATTTTCCTGGACATGGTCTTTTTTAATGTCTGAGGAGATTTCAAGGGGAAGACACGTATGCTGTTATTCAAATAAAATGAAGGTTAGGCATATTTCTGGTAGCAGTTATCAACAGCTTATATAGTAAGAGTAAGTAAGTGAAAGTAAGTGAGACGTGTTATAGCAACCAGAAGTTTGAAGTAAATAGTTAATAAATGTGTCTTCTCTTTTTGTTTTTCAAAATATGGTAACTGTAACATAAGTTCTGACATACCATTCATTGATTCCGTGGGCCTTACTCTCTTTGAAAATTCAAATTCAAGGCAATGACTCTAAATGTGGGAGCAGGAAACCTGTCTCCAATTTTAAAACATCAGTTTCTCACCAGTTCCATCAATGCTGGAGATACTTGGTGTAAGGTTTGATGCAACTTGTTGAAGAACAGCTTTACTGTAAAGTGTGTGTATGTTCATATCTGTTCTGTTAAGAAGTCTGGTGTTTTTGGGAGTAAGAATGGAGACTCATTAGGTGTTTAAAGAATGCAGGTTTTATTGTTCTGTAGTTCTGGCTCCAAGGCCACAGGCCAACTGTTCTAGCCATCCCAAACATCTTACAGAAAGCTTGGAGTGGATTATTTATACTTGGTCCCAAGAGATTCTAACAAACCTGGCTTGAAACAGAGAATGAATCTGCCATGGACGTTAGTGTATTCCTGTGTAGTGACCTGGAGAAGAGAAAATGAAGAACAAACAAATATTTGATGGTCTATCATGCTGAAGGTAGACCTTGTCTTCTGATGCTCCAGAGGGCAGGACTAGAACCAACAGATAAAAATGGAAGAGAAGCATTAGTAGAAACTTCTTAAAGGTAATTGTTGCTTGACAGGAGAGCAGACAGTCCCTATATGTGAAAGTCTCTCCTTTCCTGGAAGGGAACAGAAATTGGACAGGAATCTTGCAAGTAGCTGTAGTTGCATCCGACATTTTAGATCCTGTATTGAGGAAGGTAGTAGTGTAGATAAGTTCCACGTTCCCTTCCACCTCTGGAGTGTTATGATTTGTAGAATTGCAGAATTCTAGAGTTGGAAGGGACCTCATGGGCCATCAAGTCTAGTCTCCTGCTCAATACAGGAACTCCACTTAGAACATTCCCAGAAGGTAGCGATTCAGCCTCTTCTTGAAGATGTCCAGCGGAGATGCCACTGTCTCTCTAGGCAGTTGTTTTCAATGTTGAACACTTTTACCACCAAGAAGTTCTTCCTAAGGTTCAGTTTAAAATCTCCCCTCCTGTAACTTAATTAGACCTGGGGTAGCAGAGACCAAGTCTGCACCCTCCTCTGTATAACAGCTCTTGATGTATTTAAAAAGTGCAATCATGTTACTAACTTTGTTAAGCTGAACATGCTCAGTTCCTTCAACCTGTCCTTATATGTTTTGTTCTTCATACTTCTTATCATCCTTGTTGCCCTTCTCTGAACCCCCTCCAACTTGCCTATAGCCTTCTTAAAATGTCCATGAGCCAAATTTCATCTTCCTAACTTGAGTAGAAAATGTGTAGAATTTATAAGCATACAAGCCAGAAGCTGCTATTTGTAAGTGGTAAATAAGAGCTAATGTAGAAGGCAGCCAGAAAGAAAGCATGAAATATTCTTTTCTTCCAGTACAAAACACAACAATATGTGGATGCTGTTGGGAAACTCACTGTGCTGAGAGCATTCAACCTTCCCAACACTGTGCGGAACAGAGAGAATGCACCATTATCAATGAGGAATCAAGTGAGTGTGGATAAGAAAAGAACTTTTTGACCATGTTAATAGTAAAGAAAGAGGGAAAGGATTGCAGAAATAGAATGCAGGTATTGCGGTGTGGAAGATCCTGAGCTTGGAAAGGCTGCCTTTTCAGACTACAGCTCACAGAATCACCAGCTAGCTTGGACCCTGACCAAGTTGGCCTGGGGAATTCTGAGATTTATAGCCCCAAAAAGTCAACTTTTCTAAACTCTAGGAGGATCCATGATAGAGTCTGAGATGCTTTAATTTCTTTTCCTTTAAAGCAATAGTTGGGAGACTGAATTGCTTGGAGCAGCTTTTTCCCAACCTAAACTGGTCCACTCTTGTTGATGTGTAAGCATGACCAGTGGTGCTGCCAGGGCAGGACTTTGGGGCAAAAGTCCAGAGGCCCACTTTGCACAATGAGCAATAATGTCCCTAAATGCAGCAAGGCCAGCTTACCACATTTTGAATTGAGCAGTACATATTATTGTGCCATCTAAAATGTGATAGAGGCTGTAAGCCCATTAATGCCAGAGCATTTGATCAGCATCAGTGCTTATGGAAGCCGTTACACTACACACATTCCATTGCTGCTGCTTCTCTGCCTCTCCCTTTGCTCTGGTTTCTGTCACGTTTTGTTGGAGTAAGACCTCTGCCAGCAAATGCTCAGCTCTTTTGTTTCCCCCGCGTCTTCTCTGTGTCTGTCTATTTGTCCATTTGTCCATGTCATTCAGAGTCTGGCACTGTGGGAGAGGTGTCTACCCAGCAAGACAGAGGGCGAGTGGCTCTCTGAAGAGCCATTTAGGCCCAAATGCTCTGAATGGGATCCTTCCAGCACAGGTTATCTCACCACATTGCCTCTCCCTGAAGAAGGACCTCCTATGTCCTCCAGGCCAGGTATCAGGGTCTAGGTAAGAGCCAGGGTAGTGCAGAAATCTGAGTGCTGGACTAAGACTCTGGGTGATCAGGATTTAAATTTGTATTTGGTTTTGGAAATCCATTAGGTGACCTTCGGCAAGTCACACCCAGCTTCAGAGGAAAGCAATGGCAAACCCCCTTTAAACAAAGCCTGCCAAGAAAACTGGTGATACTTTCAGCTCAGGATCACCATAAATCTGAAATGACTTGAAGGTACAGGACAGCTGTAGTAGCAAAAACTACAGGAGTTGTAACAACAAACTTTCTGAAGAGTCAGCTGTCCTTCCAACTTGCTCCAAGGTGGTCCTCAGATGAAGATAATGAGTGGGTGGCTACTTTGGGGTACTCAACCGGCTAGAAAGAGCTAGGCTGTGAAGGCTGTGTGGAGCATCCTTTGGAGTACAATCAGCCCTTCACAAGCAGGTTTCACTTACAAAGATTTGATTATCTGTGAGTTTCTTCAACCCCTGCCCCTACCTCAAGTGCTTCTTTTCCAGGGGAATCTTCCCTCTTAGTGGCTCTGATCAGGCCACACACCCCTCTAAAAACCTATCTCTAGCTCTCCTCCTCCCCCACCAGCCACAGCCTGGCCAGCTAAGGATGGCTCACAGTTCAGTTTCTCAGCACCACAAACCCTCTCTTGATGCTCTACATACACCTAAGGAAGGAGATGGACAAGAGAGAGGAAGTATAGGGCCACCGTGTCAACCCACCCCCTTTCCCTGACCTGCTCTGGAGCCTGGGTGTCCATTCTCCCCACCATGCCTTGACCCCCTTCCCACAGACACACACACACACACACACACTTTGATATTTGTGCTCTCTCATGTTTGGAGGGCCAATTGTACTTCTTTGTTCCAGCAAGGCAGTCCTGGGAGGGCACTCCTAGCAAGAGTGATGGGCAGCATACAGTCTGCCACCCCTTTGGTTTTGATCTCTGTGGCAGGGAATTTGCCTCACCTCATGGGAAAACCATCTTGGACCACATAGATTTTATACTGACCTTACAAACTGATCAAGCATGAGCTGATTTAGACTTTGTATGCAGCGTCAGTCCTGCTTAGTACTTGAATGAGAGACCACCAATGAATACCAGGTGCTGTAGGCTGTATTTCAGGCAAAACCACCTCTGAGTGTTCCTTGCCTAAGAAAAGCCTATGAAATTCACATGGTCACCTTAAGTTAACAGGTGACTGGAAGACACATGAACACACACACACACACACACACACACACACACACATATGAAAACACTCTGGTGAGCCTGAGCTTGACAGGCAGGCCTGAATCCTATTGGTTAGTTCCAACTAGAGTAGATGAATTGACCCAGTTGTTGAATGGTGAGTCATTTACATAGGTAAATCCAACTGATTTTTAATGGGTCTACTTTAGTTAGGATTAGCAACAGGATTCAGGTCAGAACGTATACACCAAAACATACTATATATTTGTTGAGAGGAGTAGCCTGGTTGGTCTATTGAAGTAAAAATGTTTTGTGGCATCTTACAAATTTATTATGGCAATAAACCTTTGTGGATTAGCTTTTGCTATGTCAGATACTTGCAGTGCGTGTGGTCAAATGGAGTGTAGTCTATGAATGAATAATGCCATCATAAATTTATTAGTTCATACATTTATTACACATTAGGATGCCACAAGGCCAAAGATGCTTTCTTGAGTCAGTTAACAGGGGGCATTGTTCATTTGTTGAGTGTTTAGACCTACCTTCCCGAGCTGACACTTTCCATGTTGGCTGGTGATAATGGGGATTGTAGTCCAACAGATCCAGTAGGTACTAAGTTAGGGACAATAGCTTAGGCTAACATATTCCATATAAAGAGAAGTGTATGTGTGTGCACAGTACACTTTACTTAGGTTACTTTGAGCTGTGTTTCTGTGTTTGATAGCAAAACTACTCTTAAACGTTAACCTGTCATTTATAAACTACCAGTGGAGAGGGCAGCCAAGTGCTTCTCAGGGCTTATTGTTACAGCTGTGTACACAGAATAAGTAGGAGTGGAAAATGGGCTTGAGCCTCTGTAGTCTTACCAGAGAGAAGCGCTGTTACATGTGAAAACAATATTTAAGTCTTTGTTGTAATGGAGATAATATCACTGCAAATGTAGACTGATGATGCTGAATTATTCAAAAATGTGCCCCATGCAGGGGGAGGGGGAATTAAAATCATGGCTAAACTGCTCAGCTTGTCCTGGCCAGAGCATGTAAAAAGTGACATTTCTAGGCTCTGATCTTATTAGACTGGGGACCATGTTGGCCAATAACATCATCTGGACCAGTGGTTCTTAACCTGAGTCTGTGGATCCCCAGGAAGCTGCGATGTCCTCACAGGGGGTCTGCAAAGGCTTGAAGAAATATTATGAGTGTTTGCAGTTAAAATAGAAAGGAAAGAAGACAAATGGATGGACATTCATTGGTCTCAAAGAGCAGGAGTCTTTTGCTCGTGACAGACATAGAATCATAGAACCTAAGTGTAGTACCCTACATAGAGTTGGAAGAGACCACAGTGGCCATCAAGTCCAACCTTTTGCCATGCAAGAACACACACTCAAAGGACTCCCAGCACATGGCCATCCAGCCTCTGTTTAAAGCCTCCAAAGAAGGTGATTCCACCACATCTGAGGCAGCTTATTCTACTCTTGAGCGGCTCTTACAGTCAGGAAGTTTTTCCGGATGTTTAGGTGAAATCTCTTTTTCGGTAATTTATTGCTTGATGTCCTAGTCTCTCAAGCAGCAGAAAACAAGTTTGCTCCATCTTCAACATGACATCTCTTCAGATATTTAAATATGGCTATCTTGTGACCTCCTAACCTTCTTTTCATCAAGCTAAATATATCTAGCTGCCTAAGCCACTCCTCATAGGGCATGGTTTCTAGATCCTTCATCATTTTGGTTGCCCTCCTCTGGACACGTTCCAGCTTGTCAATATCTTTCTTGAATTGTGGTTCCCAGAACTGGACACAGTATTCCAAGTGAGGTCTAACCAAAGCAGAATAGAGTGGTATTATTACTTCTCTTGATCTTGACACTATACTCCTATTGATGCAGCCTAGAATCACATTGTCTTTTTTAGCTGCCACATCACACTACTGACTCATGTCATGAAAGACCCCTAGATCCTTTTCGCACATACTATTTTCAAGCCAGGTATCACTCATCCTGTATCTGTGCATTTCATTTTTTCTTCCTAAGTGTAGTACCCTACATTTTTTTCTGTTAAAATTCATTTTGTTAGCTTTGGCCCAGCTCTCTAATCTGTCAAGGTCATTTTGAATTCTGATCCCATCCTCTGGGGTATTAGCTATCCCTCTTAATTTGGTGTCATCTGCAAATTTGATGAGCATGTCCATCATTTGTACATCATCTGTACATGTCCATCGTCTGTACAGTCTACATCATCTGTACGGTTTCATTACAAGATCTCAAACCAATCAAAAGCTATGAAACTGTTTGATAGCAAAAAATGTATTCAGCACTTGCTGTTCTGCACACAGTGAGAACATGGAAGTGAATGACACTGAATGCCTGGGAGAAAGTACATGACATTTCTTGTTACCACACATATAGCCAAAAGCTACCTTGTGTTAAGTCTTTGTGGTCTGTGGCAACCAAAGATATTTGAAGGGGGTCCATGGTGAAGAAAAGGTTAAGAACCACTTATCTGGACTGTAGGAGTCAGTTCTGTATTAAAGGCACATCTGACCCCCTTTTGAATTGCCACGTAGACCCTCCAGTATGGTGACACAAAAATAAGTAGAGCATGATTGTTGCAGAAACTTATTATAGTCTTACAGAGTACTGATATATATTTAAGAACAGAGATAGAAAACCTGTTCCCCTCAGGTGCTGTCAGAGTACAGCTTCCTACATCTCTCACCACTGGCTATACTGGCTGTGTCTGATGGAGTCTAACAACATGTAGATGGTCACAGGTGCCTCATCCTTTGCTTTAGTAAGATGCACAAATTCAGGGCAGATTTCTGTTCACTAAACTGATGTGTGGGTGAATGCTGCGGTTGGTGATGTGATAAAGTAAATGTCCAAAGTTTCTAATGTAGACGTAGCTATTGGTTTAACTGCCCTGAGAACTGGTTCTAAGGTCAGATGCAACCAAATTTTAGTAGTAAGCGTTGATATTATGGAACTGTCTTGTGCTCTGTTCACAGCAGGTAAATACATAGCCTCCAACGATCCTGATTTGGCAGGGACGGTCTCAGTCAGTCCTTTGTCCTCCTGCCTTTTCAGCTACTTTTAAAGCGTTCCAGTTTCTCTCTCTTCCCACTTTCCTCCCTTGTGCTCATCTTATTTCAGTTGCTACAGACTGATTTTCTCCCTGTGGATTTCCTCATTAATGGGGAGAGGAGAAGAAGGGGCAGAATCTTGCCCTTTCCAGTAGGCTCAGGCAAAAGCAAACTGCTGCAGCATTTTCTATCTTGTGTGTTCTTCCTCATTAATAACTTGCCACTTTGATCACACTCTGATGTTCCCAGGCTGCTTGTTTTTCAGTTTTCATCTCTGAATTGTTGGAAGTTATACAAATACAGTATGTGCAGTGTCACTTTTGCTTATGGCTAGGTCACCTGTCATATGTATGCATGTTTTATACTAGGTTTTCCATAGTCCATCAGAGTATTTTACATTTATAATGCATGTATACTTAGGATCTCTAACAGGTAGTACATAAAGAAACTGTGTTAAGTGTCCCAGGTGTGCACTTTTGCTTCAGAAGATAAAATGTCCTTTTTTAGATCAGACCAAGGTCGACTAAGTTTGGAGTTCTTTGGAAACATTCTACAAACAGTAGGTATGTTCTTTCCCAGAGTTTAGAACAGTTTTTTTAAAGGAGTCATAGTCCAAAAATCTCTATCCTGATTTCTATTTCTTTCCAGCAAGAAAACTGAACAATAGTCCACTGATGAACTGTAGGTAGATTTGGAAATGGATCAGAAGAATCCAGTGGTTGAGCACATGGTCTGCTTGCTGAAGGCTGAAGATTCAAAATCTTCCGACTCATAATTTAAAACTTCAGGTAGCAGGTGACCTGAAAGGCCTCTGCTTGAGATTTTGGAGAGTTGCTGCTGCTAGTCCAACTAGGCAATATGGCTAGATGGACAAACAGTCTGACTTGGTATAAAATAGCTTCCTGTATTCTATCCTCTGTTATGATCATTGCAAGGTTCCCATGGGAAAATGTGAACCAAATCCATTCTGAGTTTACATCTAATCCTTAAAAGCATCAAGTTCATGATCAATGGGAAAAACATCTTCCATTGTGTAAACCCAAAAGGGGATGATAATATTCAGGAAATTCAGGAGTAACTTGTGTGAGCCTAGTTTGACAACAATGCATGTGTAATTTATGCTTTGAATGCTCTTAGAATGTCTTGAGGTCAAAACCTAGTTGCACAAAAACATCTCCATTAACTTTAATTAGAGCTACACAACTGAATCCCTCTATACCTGCCTGAAAATAAACTGTAATCATGCACAAAGCTATCAAAGCAAAGGGTAGCAAAATGCTTTACAACTCTGCTCAGGTGGTTATGATTAATGCCACTTTTGCACTGTCGTGTTTTGCCTGAGGAAAACATGACACCTTCCTGAGACTGCCATCATTTTGACCACATCATAGCATAACATGTTATTCTGAAACATAACACCACAGCATTAATTCTGAGAAATTACCTGTGATTTTCAATCTTATTTCCTTCTATCTTTTTGCAGCCATATATAGCTTTGAACAGTTGGCCTGCCACTTTTTACTTCTTATAATCTCAATGCCTGATCCTTCCAGTAATACTTTATGGAGAAACTGAATCTTGCAAAACTGAATTGTGATTTCTCTTTTTTGTCAGAGACCCCAGAAGATCAGGGACAGAAGAAAGTAGGGTCTGATGTTACTAGGTATGCTTCTAGAGTCCATGTATGAACTCATCCATGTTCTCACTCTACATAACTATAGAAGGTCTTTTGACCGTGACTGTAGTACATCTTAAGACAGATCAGATTCAGACCAGTTCCACAAAGAGTTATCTAAAATTGAGTTTTATTCAGTATACAAGAATCAAAAGGTATACAGTGATTACATTGGGAAATAGCAAGTTTCATAAATGGAAAACACTACATGCAGAACAGAAGTAACTAGCTAATAAAGCACATTTTCCTCACTATGGGGAATATTAAGTCAATGAGTTAACTCACAAGGCTGAGCAGGTTTGGGACTTAACAATCTGAGGTACAGGATTTACTCAGAAAAGAGGGAGAGAGACAGAGGCTCAGAAATAGAGGCAGTACAATAATTTCCCTGTTCTGTTACAAGGTGCAGGGAGGTAGATTGAGATGAGGCAAATTAGCAGGGAAAATATTTCCCCAAAGATTAATTTTAAGAGTCATAAGAGAAATTACACTTCCTGAGTCTTGTTGGATTTTCCTGGTGAGAAGCTGCAGAGCACTGTACTCCTGGTTGCAGCAATGCAATGTAAAGGCCAGACTAGCCAATGTCCTCTAAACATTTTAAGGAAGAGAAATAAGCTAAGGAGATTCCCTAGCTAATATCCCAGGAGAGATTTCAGCAAGCTAGTACCCTGTTAGTGATCAGTAAAAGGCCGTCTCTGGAAGGATGAAGTAACTTCTTCTCAGGATTTGTCAATGGTGGAAGCTTCAAGAAGGATCCTGTGATGAAGTTGTTTTGGCGGCTCGCTATTTGGAATGGCAGTGCAACTGGATAGCTGATTGCTAGGCAACAGGAATGGCAAGAATGAAACCCAGTATGGTGGTGTGCATGGAAGGGGCTTATGGATGAGAGGAATTCTAGATGAGGCAAAGTTTCTGTGTCTGTTTTGAGCCTTCAGTGAGAACTAGCTAGAGAGAGAGGGGCAGGTTTGGGTTGGTGATTAAGCAGCTGAGGAAAAGACACAGGGAACTGTTGTCTAAAGCAGGGACTAATGTCAAAGTCTGTCAGAAGTTTGAACTGCTAATGTATCAACACTGTACTACAACTGAACTCTATCAAAGTACTTTATTTCCACTGTTACTATAATAAATGTTACCGTTTGCTTTATAACTGCAAATTTGGTCTGAGTTATCAAAAGTCACCATAATAAAGAGAACATGCTACCGTAAATAAAAAGTTTGATTCTGTGGATGATTGTGATGAAAGGGTGGAGTCAGGGCAAAGTGATATTGACAGGGTGCCTTATTGGATCGGAACTGCCACAACAATCTGAGTGAGAATAATAGGCCTGTCACAGATTCCCCACCCCCTAGAATGCCTCTTGGTCAAAGATAGAAACTTAAAGCAGACCATTCACCCAGAATAAACTACTTTTAAGAGTCTGCTATCTTTATAAGTGATTTGGAGCAGGAAAAAAACACCATAGGCTTTGCCCAGGCTTGCATATTTTACCATCTTTCCTTTGACAAGTGACTCGAAGGCACATACACACAACTCATCTTAGCATAGGGAGAGACTGTGGTTGTATTTTGACCAACAAAGAACTGAGCTGATCAGCCTGCCTCACAGTGATCACACTGACATCTTATCTGTCAGTCTGAATTCCTGCCCATAGTCCATTTTCTTGCCATTTGCAGGACTGTCATATGGAGTGACAGAGAGCTCACTGCATGGGGGAATTTGTGATTATATGTCCAATAATTTAATGATTACACCTACCATCCTGGTGGTAGTAGTTAACGGTGTCACATGCTTTCAGTATGGGTGCTGACTCTAGGATCTGGCCAGAGAGGCTGTGCTACTATGCTGCAGAGGTCTGAGTGTTGGACTAGCACTCTGGGAGACTAAGCGTCCAAATCCCTACACATTCATGAAAAAATACTGGATGATGTTGGAAAAGGCACACTCTCTCCGCCTTAGAGGAAGGCACTGGCAAACCACTCCTGAATAAACCTTGCCAAGAAAACTCTATGATAGGACCACCATAATTCAAAGTTGATTTGAAGGCACATAGCAACAACAGTTGAGATCTAGTTTGAATTTATTATTCAGCCACCTTGACCCTTCCCTCACATAAATAATTCTTGATGGATTTCTGTTCTCTGTAGACCCTAGAAAGGACATTCTTGTCTTACACTAGTAAAAGAAAATATTCTTGATACCATTTTACACATCATATTATTAATTTCCTGCCAGATTTGGACAATTGGTGAACATTTTTTCCTTGACAAAAATATAAAGATTTCTCATATAAATCTGTTGGACTAAATACAGAGTGGAGATAGAAACATTGTCATCAATATTTTAATGAAAGTTTGGCTTTGATCCCATGCATCTCTTAGGAATTTGTTGCGTTTTTCATAAATACTTGGTAAGGACCCTCTGCCTACTTGCATTTCTAAGAGGATGATGAGAAGTATCTGTGGAAATACATGACACAGAGCAGTTGTTAGACATTTTCTGTTGAAAAGAAGTGTATTTACACAATCCTGGCTGCTGAGACCATATACATGAAATACACGATATGTAAGCTTGTTTTTATATTGTAAATTTGATAACTCAAAGGTGCATTGTGAATTAATAGATGTTGTTTAATAAAAATACTATATAAAAAAATAAAAAAAAAGAAAAGAAAAAAAAAGAAAAGAAGTGTATTTATTGAATTAATTTATTAAATGAGAGACAGCGTGAAAGAGCCAACAAATTTTACATTCTACCCAAAACTTAGTTCTCCTGGAGTGCTGAAAAAATATATCTTGCTTTTTGTAAGTTTCTCAAGTTAGAGGAATCACATTAACATTGAGACCAGTTATTCAATAATAGTTCCAGTGGGATGAATTGTGTTTAAGGGTTTTGAAATTAACAGTCTTAGTAACTGGTCTTGCCCCACCCTGTTGCTAAACATAATAAAAGATCTATATGACTGAAACCTAGGAGTTCCCAGATGTCACGATCTGGGTCCTCTGCTCTGGTCTTAATGACCGTGGGATGAACCTCAGAGCAATAGTGCTGCCTTGAAAAATGGGTGTATAGTCACATATATTTTCCTCATTTGTTAGACTTGGTGGTTCTGATTTGAATGGCATAGTCTGTGTAGCTGTGGCTGATGTTTAATGTGTCATGCTTAATCACATTGATAAGAGACTTCCATCTTTGACATCACCCTTGTAACATCCTTGGGGGCCCATCTTCTATGACATCAGAAGGGATGGTGTCTACATCTGAGCTCTAGGCTCTGAAACTGCAGAACCTAGGATAGATAGCCTTGACCTAACAACCCTACTGAAACAAGACATTTGTTTATATTTGTAAAACTGGAAGGACTTCAGAAAATTGTAGAAACACTTGAAATCCATATGAAATAAAGTTCCCAAAAAAACCAAAAAACCAAAAAAACAGACAAAGGAATGTGTAGTAAAATCATAGATGACATTTCAAAGATTCATTTTGGTAAGTGTTTTATTGCAGGCTTAACTTAAATATAAATAGCAATTTAACATTAACAATAGTTAATTTTCCCTCTTCTAACCAAAATCCACCCTGAATTAGATTTTTATTAGCTATATTACCCCTTTCTATTAACTTTCCTGTCTCTGCCATAGGGTTAGACTAGTTGGCAAAATGGAGACCATAAAAAAAACAGATGAGGAACCCGACATGAAAGTTTTTTCATTCTTCCTAAACTGTTTTCTAATGAACCCCCACTCTGGAATTCCTCTTTGAATCATGTCCTTCATAGAGGATAAGAGGTCAAGTTACAAATCTCTGTTGCCTTGTCTAGGTTGACTCTAGGTCTAAGATGGCATTCCTCAACATAGTGTTTTCCAGGTACATTGGACTATAGCTCCCATCATCAGTCAGCACACGAACTGGATGACACTATGTTGAGAATGACTGGTTTACAGAGTCAAGTTGGTTAGGTTACAGTCCTATGCACACTTATCTCTAAGTAAGTATCATTCAATTTAATAAGGCTTATTTTCCAAGCAGACATGCTTATGATTGCAGTATTAATAAACTGTGACAATAAATAATAACTTTCTTGCCCTTGAACCTCTTTCTTAGCGTTACAGTATAATTTATATTTCTTGTAGCAATAAAAGATTGTACTCAGAAGACACGAAAAATTTGTCATCCAGGAAAAAAAAGTGAAAACTGGAAACTAAGAATCCAGAAAATTGTAAATGAAAATGATGTTGTGATTTTCAGCAACACAACGTGCAACTTCTGTTCCAAGGTAATTCATTAGTTTTTGAGGGAAAAGATACAGAATTTGGGAGCTGAAAATGTGGGTGAAGGCTGACAAAGTTATTCAAAAACTCCAAAAACTGACAAAACTGAATCTTTTATTCATTAATACAAAATAAAATCCATTTCTGACACAATTTATTATGCATGGGTTTTTTACAATGTAGCACTTTTCTTCAATCATGCACATTTTGTGTAGTGAGCAGTACACAATAAATAAATAAATATGTTAGGCCTAAATGTAATTGTTAACCCCAAATCAAGTAGGCATTTTGAATAAATGGAGTTTACATAATTCTTGGAACTAGAAATTGAATTTTGCCTTAGTTTTTACCATTTTAAATTAGTTAATGTATATTTACCATATAAAAATACATTTTAAAATTTGTTTTGGCTATACTATCAAAAGATCCTTTTTAAACTGACAAAATACTCTGGGATATCTGGCCTCAGGAAGTAGTGGTTCAGGTAAACTTTGGTTTAGGAGCAAGCTGGCTCTAAAACCATATTGATTGTAGCTTGAATAACCATTATCACCAGAAAATCAGCTGAGATCTGTATTACTCTTGTCAGATCCATAATATGGGAAATTTCCTTTTCTGGGCTACCACTCCCAGAATTTCCTAGCCAGCATGGCCACCAAGAATTACAAAGTCAAAAAATAGTTTTTCTGATCTGATCAGAACTCACTAAAATCTGTGTTCCAGCAGCAGCCATGGCTACAGTCAGAAAGGACAGAGCTGGAGCAGGACAAGAGCTGGAATAAGGCATATGTGTGTATACAAGCACTGTTAAGTATACAAAGTCAGGGCTACTTCTGGAAAATTATGGTCTCCCATAACATAGTAGATTTTTGGGAACTATAGCAGCCTGATTCCCCACAGGAGTTCTAGGAGCTGTAGTACAGAAGCAATTTTTCCAGGACCTGGTCTGAACCTATTTATACATCTCCTCTATTTCCATTTGTACCAATCCCACCTGCTTTTGTCTCTAATATTTGCATCAGAGAACCAGATTCAGTAAAGTATTTCTACTTTTCTTCCATTTCATCATTAAAGAAAAAAAAATCCTCCCGCAAACTTCCTTGAACTGCTTATAGATAAATCTAATTGATTAATGGACTTACTCTGGTTGCAACTAACAATAGGATTTAGGCCTATGGGAACTAGTGTAATTTGTACTTTACGCTTATTGTAAAATGGATGCAAGGTATTCCATGCAATCTCCACCAATCAACACCTTGTGGCTGCCCTATGAACCAGTTACTGTTTCTAGATACTTTTCAAACTGATTTGTAATACATATAATTTTTTAAAATAAAAAATTAGGTGAAGAATCTGTTCCAGTCCATGGATGTTTCCTATGCAGCTCTTGAACTTGACAAAACAGGTAAGACAAGTTACATTCTGATACACAAATAACAAGCCCTGCAAGATTATAAAGGACTCATTCAGTTATTCTGTTAAGATTGCTTCAGCTCTGACTGTAATACTGTAAATGCTGGTTATGACCTATATGGCTTGGGTCCAGAGTATTTGAAGGTCCGTATCTTTCTATATGAGTTCACCTAAGCCCTGAGATCTTTGGAGGACACCCTTCTACCAGTCACTTTCCCAGGCACTTTGGGAGGAACAAGGGAGAGGGCTTTCTCAGTGGCTGCTTTGAGGCTTTCAAACTCTCTTCCTGGGATGAGTAGGATGGCTTCCTCCATCATTCCACCAGCAGCTGCAAATCTCTGTTCCAATGGGCTTTTAGACGTTGACTGCCTATACATCCAGACTGACTGATCAGAAAATCCCAGATTTTGTTCCTCTTCTTGCCATTTTTATATTTTGGAGATTTATACACACTTTTTTTAAAATCCCAGAATCTGTCACCTCCCAGTACAATCAGAGATTTTTTATACAATCTTCTCAGTTTGGTTTATTTTAACCCAGTATAAAATTGGAAAGAAAGGGAACAAAATCATTGGACTTTTTAATGGTGTGCTGCCTTGTTTTCATTTGCCATTGTTTACTGGATTTTTAACTTGTTTTAATTCTACAGATTATTTAATTGCGTTTTGAAAGTAATTTTCTGATGCTTTTGTATGTATTTTAATCTGCATTTCTTTTAAATTTGTAAGCTGCCTTGTGTTGGGAAAAAGGCAGGAAACTGGGCTGAAACTAATAGAGTGAAATTCAACAGCGACAAATCCAAATTCTAGATTTAGGCCACAAAAACCAAATGCACATGTACAGGATGAGGGATACCTGGCTTACCAGTTGTATATGTGAAAACATCCTTGGAATTATTACTGTTCGTAAGCTGAACATAAGCCAGCAGTGTGATGCTGCAGGAAAGGCGGCAAAAAATATTTCAGCCTGCATTAGCAGAATCATACCTTTAAATCAAGGGAAGCAGCAGTCCCACTACATTCTACACTAGTCAGGCTTCATCTGGAAATAACAGTGTTCAGTTCTGGGTACCTTGTTTTAAACAGTTGGATCAGGTTCAAAGAAGGGCAAGGATAAGAGCAAAACATATGAAAGGTTGAAGAAGTTGAGTGTGTTCAGCCTGGTGAAGAGAAGACTGAGGGGTGACGTAATTGTACTTTTTATATATCTAAAGGGCTGCCACAGACAGGAGGGTGTATGCTTGTTCTCTGCTGCCTCAGAGGGTAGGACCAGCTCTAATGACTTTAAGTTACAGGAGAGTAGATTTTGATTGAACATTAGGAGGAACATTAGGAGGATGGTAAGAGTAGTTCGGCAGTGGAACCAATTATCTGGATTTGTGGTGGGGTCTCTCTTGGACATCTTCAAAAAGAGGCTGGAGAGCTACCAGGGATGCTTCAGGGATGCTTTATCTCAGGCCTGCACAACATGTGGCCCTTGGGCCACATGTGGCCCAGGCAGCCTGCATCATTTGTGAGCACGAGGAACCGAAAAGGATTTCATGCACACAACAGCAATAAGGATTCCATGCATACAACAGCAATAATTCACCAAGTCTGCTCTGGTGAGATAAAAGCTTACCCAGAGTTCAAAAGCATTGTTTTTTTAAGACTATAACTCCCAGAATTCCCCAGTCAGTAATCATGCTACCTGGGGTTTGGGAGGTTGTAGTTCACCAAAATGAACTTTTGTGAAGCTCTTATTTGAACAGATGTCATATAAAAGATAGAGCAAGCTTGTTTTCTGCTGCTTAAGAGATTAGGGGCCTTTCCACATTACACTGTTATAGTGCTATTGTTCCACTTTCAACATCCTATGGAATCCTGGGGCTTGCAGTTTAGGGAGGGGCCTTTAGAATTCTCAACCAGAGAGCTCTTTGGCCTCAGGAAACTACAAACCCCAGAATTCCTTGAGGTGTTGAAAGTGGAATAATAGCACTATAATAGTGTAGTGTGGAAAGGTCCCAGGACACGGAGGAGGCTTCAAACTGCAGGAAAAGAAGTTCTACCTAAACATTAGGAAAAACTATATAATGTATATAATGTATAACCTGAAGAATACATGATATTGGACTAATAAGAAGACAAATGATTAATAGGGAGACAAAGATATACATATGTATGGAAAAACGTTCCAAATTGTAATATCTGCTAATAACTCTACATGTTTATTATCTGATGTGTGTGTGTGTCTGTGTTTGAGAGTGTGTGTGTGTGTGTGTGTTTATATATTCTTTCTTTTTCTCTTTTGTTATATATAATCACAAATTTTAAAAAAACTTTCCTAATTTCCCTTTTTTATAATATGGTTTATTTTCTTTGCAAAATAGTTTAATCATTAATTATAGTATAATTAATGATTAAACCAGTTTGCAAATGAAAACATTATTATACCATTATTATAACTTTACTTGGAAAGTGAGGCACTAAAAACATATCCGCAGCCCGTAGAAGTTTGGCCTATTTAATTTCAGCCCTTCCCTACTTCCAAGTTGTGCAGGTCTGCTCTATCTGGAGTTCTACACTGAGCAGTGCCTATGGATCCCTTCCAACTCTATGATTATATATACTTTATTTCCTGGTTATGGGATGAGGGATTTTTTTTCCTTTGTCATGCTGCGCTTAGCAGTTTGCATAGAGCAAAAGGTGTGGCACTGAAATGCTGTAAATGAAGGTCTTATCTTTGTTTTCTCTGTATGCTTGCGTGTAGTTTTTTTTTTGGCAGATATGAACATTTGAAAGATACTTAAAATATTTAAGTAGATCCATAGGAAATGGCAACAGCTTTTGGAACTGTTCTAAAATTGCTTTTCTTGAAGTTACTTACTATATAAAGTCATTAGTTTTCCATCTAAGGTATCTGGAAATGTTACTATGCTGAAAATGAATAAGAATCAACTCACACTGCTGTCACACTCCAAAATCTAGGCCTGGTTTCCCCTTAGGCTTTCTTCATTAAAGCAGACTAATTAAAGAGAAGGAAGAGGAAGCAATTTGGTTGTTGCTGTGATTAAATCATTGGGAGTCAAACTCAGAAACTCTTCCTGATGTTAGAAGTGCAACAGTTGGGGGTGCCAGTTCATGATCATTGCAGGTTTCTAGACCAAAACCTGAGACATAGGGGAGGTCCTGAATGATGTCATTAAGTGCTGTGCAATAAGAACCAACCATTGCTGCTAATGAGAGCCAGTGTGCTGTAGTGATTTTAGCATCAGACTACAACCCTGGAGACTAGGGTTCGATTCCCTGCATGGCCATGGAAACTCACTGGATTATATTGGGTGCATCACACACACTCAGCCCCAGAAAACCCTGTGATAGGGTCTCTTTAGAGTCATAATAAGTCAGAAAACAACTTGAAGGCACACAAGAATGCAACTGTTGCTCACAGCTTGTCATTGAAGGAAACATACAGAGAACATATTTTCCTGCTTGGTAATTAAGAGAGAAAATTAGCTAAAGGAGCTATTCTCAGATCCAGATGAAATTAGAGGATTATTAGGGAATTAGGGAGATGGTGTGTTGGTTCATGTGTGGGCCTTCAAGTTGCCTGTCAGCTTATGGAGACCCCATGAATTTCATAGGGCTTTCATAGGCAAGGTATACTCAGAGGTGGTTTTGCCAGTTCCTTCCTCTGATATATAGCCTACAACACTTAGTATTTGTTGGTGGTTGTAAAAGGTCAACAAGCTTTGCATATTTCTAATGTCTGTGTTGGCACGCAGCAAAATACTTCCTTGTTCTCCTTCTCAGAATGCCCTCTGGCTATTTACACTTTAGGACAAACCAGCATACATTCAGCTTCTTCTAGAATCAGGCTAGGGTCAAGGAATGGGTTGTTATAAAAATAAATACAAAATGTTTAACAACCTGTTAAACTCATGCTGAGTTGGGGTGGGGGGCTATATCCAGTGTCCCCTGACAGACAAGGGATACCAGTCCTGATATTCCTACAACATAATCATAGGCATGTTAAGTATGCTCAGTATGGCTTAAAGAGGCCATTATATTTCGTGGGGGTTTAACAGAAATTAACGGGATTTCAGCCTTAGGTTATCTCCTGCAAAAACTAGGCAAAACAGACAGGTTTGTAAGATGAAAGACTCCCTTCACATTGTATTTCAGATAGTTAGAGACTTTCTGAAAATGGAATTAAGCTCTTTCTTCAGATAGTTAGAGACCTTCTGAAAATGAAATTAAGCTCTGCTCTGTAACATCATGACCTCTCCTTCCAAGGAACCTTGAAACTCTAGTTTGTTGTGCAACCTGTTAATCTCCATAAAGTAAAAGTTGCACAGAACATTCTCAGAAACAAGATAGGGTGGGGCAGTGTTGTTTTGCAAAGTCTATTTTGCTCCTGAATTTATGCACTGTAACAAATATACTGGTATGTCTGAAGTACCCCTTCCATCTTGCCTGGTCCCTTGTGCTTCAAATAGGTTATTCTTCTCTTTCTTTCTCTCTCTATCTCTGTCTGTCTCTCTTTGATTTGGTTCCCATACTGGGTGGGCTATGACTTCCCAGTTGACAAAACAGCCAACCATTCAGTGCCATGAACAGCTAGGGATCGAGAAAGGAAGGATAGCTTTATGACTGACAGAAGGAGCTGTCTAATCACTGCTGGGCAAATATAGCTGCTCCTTAAACTAGAAGAGCAAGTTCTCTATCTGTCGTAGATGTTGTGAATGGACTTTAACATCAGACTCACTTCTGAAATTTGGTACCTTTGCACATCCACCAGAGTTACCAGCAGTGATCCTTCTTTCTCCAGTATTTTGGGCTTTTCACATAGAAACTGTGCCAGTTCCTGAGTTTCGGGGGAGGCTATCTTGCACATTGTTCTCCACAGATTCCCCTACTACTTCTCTGGATTAGTGTGGCTATTCCAAGGAACAGGAATCTTTGGTTTTCCAGAAATTTTGGATTTCAACTTCCATCACCCCCACCTTACATGACTAATAATAAGAGGTTATGGGAACTGAAATCTAAAGCATCTGGAGGGCCAAAGGCACCTTACTCCAACCTATTCCTTCCAAGATACTTCCAGAGGTTAGACAATTACTTTTAAAAACTATTTCATCATATCATTCATCACAAAGCCTCATACCTAAAGGAGCTCAGTTTTGCTATACTCCAACCAACCTGATTTGGCAGGGACAGTCCCAATTAATCCTCTGTACTCTTAGGGATTTTTTAAGACACTTTAAAAATATCTCAGTTTCTCTCTCCTCCTCCCACTTGCCACCTTTGTCTTCAGCTTAGTTTGGTTGCTTCAAACTGAATTCAAAGTTGAAAAGTAGATTGTACTTATTTAACTCAGTTGAGGAGAGAGGAGGGGAGAGGCAGAATCTTGCCCTTCCCAGTTGTTGTTAGTTGCTTACAAGTGAACGTCAACCTATGGTGACCCTATGAAGGAGAGACATCTAAGTCATCCTATCCTCAGTCTCCTTGTTCAGGTCTTGTAGATTCAGAGACATGTCTTCCTTGATTGAGTTCATCCATCTGTAATGGGGTCTTCCTCTTTTCTTACTGCCTTCCATCTTCCCAAGTATTATTTGCTTTTCTAATGAGCCATGGCTTCTCATGATAAGACCAAAGTACAACAGCCCTGGTTTTGTCAGGTTGGCTTCAGGCTTGATTTGCTCTAGAACCCATTTATTTAGATGTATCATGAGAAGACATGACTCACTAGAAAAGACAATAAGGCTTGGTAAGGTAGAAAGCATCAAAAAAAGAGGAAGACCCCATTATAGATGAAAAGACTCAATCAAGAAAGCCACAGCTCTAAGTCTGTAAGACCTGAGCAGGGCTGTTGATGATAGGGTGACTTGGATATCTCTCATTCATAGGTCAGGGCTGACTTGATGGCAGGTAACAACAGCATTATTTTTTCTGTTAATGATGGAATGACACCTAAAATATTCAAGCTGGATAGCTATATTAGCCTGTTGAAGCAACAACAACAACAACAAAAGTTGTCGCAAAGCCCCTTTAAGACTTCTTGTTGTGTGCCTTGAAGTTGATTCCAAATTATAGTGACCCTAAGGCAAATCTGTCATAGGGTTTTCTTGGCAAAATTTATTCTGAGGTGGTTTGCCTTTACTTTCCTCTGAGGCTGAAAGAATGTGACTTGCCCAAGATAACCCAGTGGGTTTCCATGGCTGGGTGGAGATTCAAACCCTGGTCTCTACAATTATAGTCCAACATTCAGACCCCACTACACCACACTGGCTCTTAAAAAAACAAATAAATGGGTCAAAAGAGAAAATCAAGTCAAAGCCAAACTTTATTTTACGGTCCATGGGCCCAACATAGTGAACCATCCAATTGTATGAGATAGAGAAAATACACCTACTAAAAATAAATATCAATATATAAATAGGATAGATTATAAACAGGATATAAAAGCATAAAATAGGACATAAATGCATAAAATAATATAAAATACATGAAGTAAATTAAAATCATAGACAATATGGATTATTAGATAAAATATAAATAAACATTCATTCATTTTATCTCATTGAAACAATAGAAGTGGGTTGATCTTAAAGTATATTGCCAGTAACCCGCCATAGTTTTGATACGTCTCTCTCTCTGGTCTTAATAGCTGATGACAGAAATTTAGCAACTGATAGATAGGGTTACATTTGGATATACATACATCCTCCAACAGAATTGAAAAAGCAAATCAAGTCTGAACTCTCTCTAAAAGCCATGATGACAAAACTGAGACTGTTCTACTTTAGACATATAATGAGAAGAAGCAATAATGATTGGTAAGGTAGAAGGCAGCAGGAAAAGAAGAAGTTCACTTTACAGGTGGATAGACTCAACCAAGAAAGCCATGGCTCTGAGTTTGAAAGACCTGAGCGTGGCTTGGAGATCTCTCACTCATAAGGTTGCTATAAGTCAAAGCTGAGTTGATGGCAATTAACAACAAAAGAAATGGCCTAACATTTTCTTGAAAATCCCTTCAAAATACCCTGAGAAAGCATTTTTAGCCACCCTAAAGCAAAGTAATTGTGAGCCATTATAGGGGAGGTAGTGGTACCAATTGCTGTGTTTGTTGCTATGTCCTCACTTACCTTCAAAAGGGATGTTTTATATATAGCATCATTTTTTTGTGAAGTGTTGCTTCCAAACCCTAATGAATGCTAGAACTAAAGGACTTGCAACCATTCTAGCTTTGAGCTTGAAAAGAGAGTTCTGTTGGGAGGGCGTAAACACTCTAAAAGCACCAGGTCTTGGAAGCTAAGCAGGGTAACTCTGGTTAGTGCTTGGATAAGAGACCACCCACAAATACCAGGTCTGTAGGCTATATTTCAGAAGAAGAAAATGGCAAAACCACCTCTGAGTATTCCTTGCCTAGGAAAACCCTATGAAATTCACTGGTTGCCACCAGTTGACAAGCAACTGGAACACACACACACACACACACAGAGAGAGAGAGTTCTGTTAAGCCAGAAAATTTACATAATGCAAACTAGGAACCAAGATGAGGAAAAAAAGTTATGCTTTATTTATTAAATTTTAATACCAAAGCATCACCACTGGAGTACAGTGTGTGGGCGTGTGTGGGGGTGGGGGTAGGGAGGTGCTAGAGGAGGGAACTGAACATGTAAAGTCTGAACTTTTGAATCAGAGAGTAGACAAGGAAGTAGGAAGCAAAGAAGCTAAGAAGGATATTAAAACCTTCACTAATATACAGATAATTTGATTGGATTTGCTTTCACTTAGAATAGTGCGGTAAAGTGAAGCAGGAACATTCAGTTCCTAATTTTTAAGATTTTTTAAAGTGACTATCCTAATTGTTTTTCATAGATTAGAACTGATCCACCAAAAAAACTGTATTGTCCTTCTGGGAAACTCCCCAAAGCTCTGGTAGAATAACTATTGTATGTTTTTGTTTACTTCTGTTTTTTTTTTTACCTTAGAACATAGATTTTAATCTTAAAGCTACATGTTGCTGGATGGGGTGTATTACTAACCACAGCATTTTCATACTTAAGTGGTAGTTTCTTATCTCCTCAGCATTCAGAGAACTTATACAACCAGCTATCTAAAATTCACAGGAGTTCTCCCCTACCTGCTCCCTGTTCTTTTTCCTCCTGCCCTCTGATATGGGTCTTCCAGGGAGCCCTAAACCCCCTTCTTCGCAGATTTACTGGAAGCATTCCTACTGAATTCACTGTAGTCTGCTGCTACAAACACAATTGAAGATTTTAGTCTTTTCATTCCCTCTCAAGGGAATAGCCACAGTTAATAACAGAGGAAGACATTTGCTGAATCAGACCAGAATGCCATCTATGCTAACGTGTAGGACTGGCTCTCCCTTTAGGCAGGGTAAGAAAACTACCTCAGGCAGTGCAACATGAGAGAGATATTGAACTGCATCCCTCGTTCACCAAGAGAGCCTCAGCTACTGTGTTTGCTGCTCTCTGAATGCAGAAAATATTACAGTCAGGAAGCAGCTGCTTTAATTCTCCAGACCCACTGAGGCTACCAAATAGCTTGTTCTGAAGCGCATCACAAACAGTCTCCAGAAACTGCATGAGAATATAAAGCCTTTATTTAAAATGGCTAATTCAAATCCATCTGAACTAACAAGAAAATATGTAGTGATGCAGGACAAATTGTACAGAGAATCTCTAAGGAAACAACACAACATGCAAGAGGAGAAACAACAACAGTTTGTTGTGCCTACAAAACATAGAGGAAAAATTGATGGAAATAGCACGTGGAAGTTCATTTGGTGGACATTTGGGCATTATCAGAACTATACAATGAGTAACATAAAATTTTTGCTGGCCAAAAGCAGGTCAGCAGATAAGCCAATACTGTGAAACCTGACACATGTCAGAAAAGAAGATACGGAAGGGCCAAGACTACAGCAGACCTATGCCCTATGCCTGTGATAGGTGAACCACTCAGATGTGTAGGCATAGACATTGTGGGTTCCTTGCCAAAAGCTACCCAAAGAGGGAACAAGCACCTTCTTACTTCAGTAGACTATGTCACAAGATATCCTGCGGCAGTAGCCTGAAGCAACTTGGAGACTACTGCTATTGCAGATGCGTTAGTAAACATATTTTGTAGAGTGGGTTTCCAAGCAAAATTGTTTCAGATTTAGGAACATCTTTCACTTCCAAATTGATGCAATGACTATGAGAAGTGTGTGGTATAAGGTATCTTACATCTACACCTTACCATCCAGAAACTAATGGTTGGTGGAAAGATTTAATGGAACATTAAACCAGATGATAAAGGCATATGTGCCAAATAATCCCAATGACTGGGATGTTAAATTACAACATCTACTGTATGCTTATTGAGATGTTCTACATGAAAGCCTGAGATTTAGCCCTTTTCAATTGCTGTATGGGAGAAAATTAAGAGGACCTTTAGCTCTGCTCAGACAAAGCTTGGAATGAGAGTCTGGACAAGACCTTGAAGTCACCTATATAGAGAATCTGCTAACATCATTAAGGACTGCACTAAACCTAACTGGCAAGAATTTGAAAAGAGCACAGAGAAACCAAAAGACTTGGTATGATCAGAAAGCAAGGGAGAGATTCTACAAGCCAGGAGATGAAGTGCTGGTTTTCAGACCAGTGAAGATAACAATTTGCTTGGACTGGAACAGTTAAAATTTTGGCCTGTCTAAATGATGTAAATTATGTACTAGATCTAGGAGAAGATGTTGGTAACAAAGTTGTGCACACTAATATATTTAAAGCCATATTATAGAAGTGGAAATATATTATATTATATTGGGGAAGAAGAAACCTACTTGCCTTATTGGGACAAGGTAAATTCCACAAGGTGCAATACAGATGAAATTAACGTTGATGGATTCCTTTCCAGAGAACAGAAAGATTATTAACTTATTAATAAGCATTTAGTAAGTTAGCAGTTAAGCATTTAATTTAGTTATTAAGCATTATTAACTAAATATCAGAGTGCATTTTGAAACATCCCACAAAAATTAAAGGAATACAATATTGCATTAAAACTGGGGATGCTGTCTCTATTCAACCTCACCATATAGAGTAACAGGAAAATATGCTGGGAGTGTTGCAAAAGAGATTGAAGAGAACTTGAGGTTAGGAATTATAATACCGTTTGAGAGTCTGTGGGCCTTACCAGTAATATTGGTGTAAAAGCCCAACCACAAAATTACATTTTTTGTAGATTACAGAAAATTAAATAGGGTAACACAAGCTGATTCCTATCCAATGCCAAGATTAGATTTTACTCCAGGATTTTGACTTTGATATTATACACATAAGAGGCCATGAAAATATTGTGGCAGATGCATTATCCAGGCAACATGAGGACTGAATTTGATGGTACTGATGTGTAATATAAAACTGTTATTTGGTATTAAGAAAGATAAGTGTTTATATTTGTGGTCACAGAAGAGACTAAAAGAGGTCCAGGAAAATATGGTAAGTATATTGTTTGGTTAATCTATGTTGTTTTTATCTCATTGCTCTTTATTGAGACCCATTTCGGGCCTCATTAGAACAATGATTTCTAAGGGGGAGGTGTGATGAAGTTCTTTTGGGGGTTATTTAGAATGCCAGTGCAACATGATGGCTAGTTGCAAGACAACAGGAATAGCACCTGAAGAATGAAACCCAGCAGAGGGGTGTGCATGGGAAGGGATTAAGAACTAAGGATGAGGCAAAATTTCTGGGTGTGTTTTGAGCTTTCAGTGAAAACTAGCCAGAGAGAAAGTGGCTTGGTTTATGATTAAACAGCTGAGGAAAAGACACAGGAAACTGATGTCTAAAGCAAGGATCGATGTCAAAGTCTGTCAGAAATTTAAATTGCTAATGTATCAACACTGTACTACAAGTGAACTCTATCAAAGTACTTTATTTCCACTGTTCTAATAAATGTTACAGTTGGTTTTATAACTGCAAATGTAGTCTGAGTTATCCAAAGTCACTGTAACAAAGAGAACATGCTATCTTAAATAAACAGTTTGGTTCTGTGGAACAATTAAAACTTTAGCCCTGTCTACCTGTTAGAAATACCTTAGAAATTACCGTACCTTACTTTAGGAATTAAATGCAGTTAAAATACACAGATTTGAGATCCTGTGTCTCTAATTCCCCAAACTGTGTTGTCCAGTACCTGTAACTTTTCCCCATATTCCCCAGATGTTAGGTTCCTGAGGAAATACACTGTCCGCTTCCTTCTTCCTGCTAGGCCTCATCTCCACAGCAGCTGGCCAGGCCCAAGAGCTCTCTGGCTGAGAATTGTAAAGGCCCCTCCCTGAACTGCAAAACCCAGGATTCCATAGAATCTTCACAGGCAGCCAATCATATGAGGTCTTCTCGCCTGACACAGCCAATCATATGAGGTCTTTGCCTGCCTGACACAGACAAACTTACAAACTCAACAAACTTTGACTTTTATATATTAGATAATGTTTGAAAGTCTATTGTCATTTGTGCCTGCCAACATTGTTAGTATGAACTACTTTTAGGCAATCTATTAATAGAACACGATCTATATTTCTGTTTTAGTATGATGCAGTGGAAGCTGTATGGAGTGGGGGGAAAGGGTCATAAGTGCTTTCACTTGGGATAGGGAACCTTTGGTCCTCCTTGATATTTTAGACTACAGCTTCCACAGTCCATCAGCCATGATGGCTGAGGCCTCTGGGACTTGAAGTGCAAAATATCCAGAGGGGCAAAGATCCTCCACTCCTGCTCCTTCTTGCTGAATGTTATAGCATGGTGCAGGGTGTACCAAGATTAATGTACAGCACAGTTAAATCACTGTGGGAAATTGATGTCCACTGACACCGCGGTCATGCTAAGACTTGCCTTGTTTCTGAGCATTTTCTTTCTTTTTAGAGTTGTGTTTTTGAATTTGTTTTGTCACAGCCTTGAACAAACTAGAGACATGCTGTAGTCATGGTTATCTAAAACAGGAAAAAGCAGGTCTGGATTCAAATGTAGATCTCTGGGTGCTATGCAGTAGATTGTGAAGGATTTTTGACCCTCAGTAATTTAACAGTCACAGTAGTGAAACTATTCTCTTCTAGTTCTTAACTGTATGGCAGAAGTGAAGAAAGTCTGGAGTAGCCTAAGTTAGAGGTGGACCTTTGTGTGGCAGAATTATGATCTTTGTTCAGTTCTGGTACTTGAAATGAACTCCTGGCCTCAAAATGATTTAATACTAAGTGCACTTTTTTTTTTGCACCAGTGTCAAGCTGAACATTTCTTGTGAAACTTAACCCTGAAGTCTCCCCATCCTGGTCTAAACACACCATTAATAACTCAATGAGATGAAAACCCATGGATGGGAGAGGCTTTGCTTAAAGGACTACATTTTGGGGACAATGAAAGTAGCTACAATCAGCCCTCGACATTTGCAGGTTTCATTTTCATGCATTTGATTATTTATGAGTTTCTCTAACCCTTCCTCCTGCCACCTCAAGTGCTTTTTTCCCCCAGGGGAACCTACTCTCCTGGAGGCTCCAGTCAGGCCATACACCCCTTTAAAAATCCATCTCTGGACCTCTTCATCCTCCACCAGCTAAGGATGGCTCACAGCCCAATGTCTCAACACCACAGATCCTCTCCTGATGCCACCTCACACCAAAGGAAGGAGATGGGCAAGTGGGAGGAAGTATAGGGCCACCATACCAACTCACTCCCTCTCCTCACCTGACCTGGTTTGAACCCTGAGTGCCCACTCTCCCCACCATGCCTTGACCCCTTTCCTACAGGCATGCACATGCATTTTGATGTTTGTGCTTTTCCCCCTAGTGAACGTGGAGAGCCAATTGTATATTGTTCTATTAAGAGTACGCACACACACCAGGAGGATTAAAAAATACCTCAGAGTAATGAGCAATTTTTCACATTTACCAGAACCATTCTTTAGACTGTAGGCAAAAAGAGAAAACAGGAGGAAAGGATGTTATTACTGGGTGCAGTCAGAAGGCTCCAATTTGGACATTGTGCTAGTCTTAACATGGAACAGAAGATGTTTTACACAGGCTTAATTCAATTAGGCTATCTTGGTGCTCAAAAGATTATCAAGTTGCACCAAAGACACTGTTAACCCAAAACGTGGGTGCCGCAAGGGCCACCCCATGATACCAGTACCTCTGTGCAGAAATGGGGAATTAATTAGCTCAAAGAGGAGGCTTGCCAGAGGGGGGGTGACTTAACAAGACCTTTCTACCAATGTTTATGGGCTCATGCAGGAAAAGAACCAGCCAGAGATTCAAAAGTAAGCTAAAAATGTGTTTTATTGAGGGGAATTCACTCATGCATGCACACAAGATACAGTCACACATTCACACAAGAGCTAACTGAAAGATAAAGGGAGGAAAAATTATAGAGAGAGGGGCTGAGGGTGTTTGGTTATAATTACCAGTCCAGAAGAGTAGTGAAGAAGTTGAAATGTGGCTTAAACTTGTGTTTAAGGGCAGACCAGATCAGGATTCAGGGTGACACAGTGGGGTCCAGCATTTCATCTGACTTCTCAAAACCAAGGGTTTATATACTCTATTTCCCTCTCTGAAGGGGTGCGAGTTAATCGAGTTAATCGCTCTCCCAGCCTAGTGGACAATGGAAGTTGCAATACAGACCCTGGGGTCCAGATGGTGCTAATGGTTTCAGTGCTTAGCTGACAAAGAGATAATGGCTGTTGTAATAGCTCTGTATTGTGGGTAGGACAGGACAACAGGGAAAACATCCAAGTGTACAGGAGCAGGATTGAAGCAATCAGTGCCCTGCTGGGAGACATCTCCATTCTGACCATTGTATTCACAGAAGAGATTCTGACTTCTGCTTAAGACTATTATTTTCTAAATAGGGTGATTTACCCGATGACCTGTGACCACATGTTTACAGTCAGAGTCCTTCCTCTTTCTGGCTTGACCTCCCAGTCACTTTCAGGTTTGATTTTGATATCAGTGTTAATTAAAGTGTGTTGCCAATTAAATATGATGCCAATTAGATATGGTGCCCACCCAAACCAAACCATCACTGGTATCCAGATGCAGATCCTAACAAGACCATAAAGAAAGAGAAGTAAAAATGCTTTCTCTTTGAACATATAAAAACAAGCAGTTAATTATTTCTGCCTACACCTACACTAATTGAAACATGTTGGCATGCTTATGGGGAAGAAAGCACAAACAGCCGGTAGCCCTCATGGTGCAAGAGACTGAGATTAATTTTAATTGGCTTACTAGGTAAAAGGTCAACAGAAATTAAACCAGGTAGTATTGGCCATCCTAGAAACAGGCACCATCATACTTGTGATATGTTTTAGACTATAGCTCCCATAATCCCTTGCCATAGATGCTGAAACTGATAGGAGTTGCAGTCAAACTTCTAGAAGGAGCACAACTTGGCTGGGAAACAAAGCATCTAATTCCAACATGCCATGTTTCATGGCAGAATTGCTGAGTTTGGGCCATGACAGGGACCTGGGAGACTGTATACAGCCCATTGGTCTTGTGTTTCTCACTTCTACCTTTCACGCTTGTAGTAAGAGCTACTGAGATGATGTTCAAAGGGAGAGACAGGAGCATCGTTTATTAAAAAGCATATCTGCAGAGTGGGAAAGATGGCAGGGAAGAGTCCAGAGCTCAGAAAAGGTTACTCTTTGGACCACAACTCTTAAGAGCCTCTAGTGGACATGCTGGCTGGGGATTTCTGGGAGCTCTAGTCCAAAGATGTAACATTTTCCCAGCTCTAGAGGAGAGATTGCTGTGGCGATGCTTGCAGCATGAGAGGAAAAACCACCACTTCTTTAGAACTCTGCTTTGATATTACCTCAAAGCCTTTTTTCTGCTTCGTCATGCTGTGACTGGCAGTTTGCCCGGAACAAAAGGGAGTGGCCCTTTAAGCAGTTCTTCACAGTCTTTTACGTCTGTCTTGTGTCTATGTTTACTCCATGATTTCTGGGATGGGGTCAGCAATGATGAAATGTTTACTTAAAATATGGTACTTGGAGAATATTATTTTTAAGAGCATTATAACTGTTTAGATAAGGCCTTTAGTGGAAGATCCAGATGAAACACAGCACTTTTATTCTGATCTAAACTGTTATTTCAGAGTAAGCCCCTTTTATCTGAGTGAAGCCAGTGGATCCAAAACAGACAGAAGGTGGATTTAAATGATGCCTTAAGTCTTCTATTAAATGATCTGGTAACATAAGTGTTAAGGCAAAAACAACTGTGTTATTCTTTCCTACCACTAGTTACTTCATGTGGTATGCACAGACTTGAAGGTGATTGAGCATAATGACAAGATCACTAGTTGTAGTATAATACAAACAGTTAGTATATGGTGCTTAAGAGGGATCCACTGTGCTTTATATATTTTACTAGTGTATATACTCGGCATTACCCAGGTTTTTATTTTCTCATAGGTAATACTTGTTAGAAAGATTTGAGATCCTGTGTCTTTAATTCCCCAAACTGTCTTGTCCAGTACCTGGAATTTTCCCCAATATTCCCAAACCAATCTGTATTCAGAGTTATTAACATACAGAGCTTGGGTTCCTGAGGGAATACACTGTCCTCCTCCTCCTTGCTGCTAGGCCTTGTCTCCATAGCAGCCGGCCAGGCCCAAGAGCTCTCTGGCTGAGAATTCTAAAGGACTCTCCCTAAACTGCAAACCCCAGGATTCCATAGAATCTTCTTAGGCAGCTAATCATATGAGGTTTTTGCCTGACACAGCCAATCATATGAGGTCAGGTCTTTGCCTGACACAGACAAACTCACAAACGATGACTTTTATATATTAGATTAGAAATATTTTTAATGCCACAATTTGTCTTTTTTAGGTTTTCCGGGCAATATAATCATAACAAGAATACAGTAACAAAATAGTAACTGTTGTGTTGTGTGCCTTCAAATTATTTCTGACTTATAACCACCCTAAAGCAAACTGATTATGGGATTTTCTTGGCAAGATTTGTTCGGAGAGGGTTTTGCCTTTCTCTGAGGCTGAGAGAGTATGACTTGCTTCGAGGCACCCAGTATGTTTCTGTGGCTGAGCAGGGATTTGGACACTGGTTTTCTGAGTCGTTGTCCAGTCCTCAAACCACTACACCACATTGGTTCTCAGTAAAACAATAATTAGAATCTATAAAACCAGTTCAAACAAATTCAGTTACCTAGGCACCCAAAAATGTTTTTACATGGTGCCAGACAAATTGCAGTGTTGGTATAACATTCTTCTAAGGAAGATATTCCTTTTTGCCATTCTTGTCTTCATTTTCCTCCTTTTTTTTGCATTCAGTACCATAGCTGCCTTTCAAGATTATGGTCTTCCTGGACAGCTTACAGCCTAAAATCAGTATAGTTCAACATGCATATGAAACTATTTACACAGACAACTGTAAATAAAATGAGTTAACAATAAAATACAATCTATAATTATCCATCAGCAGCAAACACTGTGAAATATTTCATTTCAAAACCAGAGAGAACGGATGAGCGTTAAGAAATCCTCTTACAAGCAGCTAAATTATCTTGGGAGGGAATCCCATAGAACAGTGAAATTCAACTTTCATGCTACAATTGACAAATATCACTCTAGAGAAACCAAGAAGGAAGGAATGCGTGCTGTGTTTTGTATATCTGTTTGTGCTCCGGAACATAAATGAATCAAAATTCGCTATTAAAAATGGCAACGCTCAAAAACCAGTGGGAGAGCACTACAGTCCCAAGAATATGTTTTTGCAGACATGCACATCACTGTTTGTCGAGAAAGAATTTCAGAGAGAGATACCAGCCTGAGGTTGTCAAAGTAGACTTTAACAGCAAATTTGATTCCATTTACTTAGAATGTTGTATAGGGTGAGGCCTTTTTTTAAATTTCACTGCAGATGTTCAGTTAGCATAGCAAAGCTGTCTATGTGATTGTGTTACTCTTGTGATCAGTGTGCTTGTCTTGTACGTATTTTACTTTTCTATGAAAACATTATAGTACTTTTGATCGAACAATTTATAATTTTTTCCTCTGTCCCCATGTGTGTGGGAGGCAGCATGGCATACCGGTTTGAGCACTAAGAGCAGGGTTCAGTTCCCTGCTCAGCCATGGAAACCCACTGGGTGAGCTTGGGTGCATCACACACTCTCAGCCTGAGAAAACCCCATGATGGGCTTGCCTTAGAGTCATCATAAATTGGAAATTACTCAAAAGCATACAATAACTGCTCATGTATGCACTTGTTGTTACCCCAAAATATTGGTGCCACAAGGGCCACCCCACAATGTTAATATCTCCTTGCAAAAGTGGGGGATTAATTAGCTCAAAAAGGAGGCTTGCGAGAGGGCGGTAACTTAACAAGACCTTTCTACCAATGTTTACAGACACACTGCAGGAAAAGAACCAGCCAGAGATTCAGAAGTAAGCTAAAAATGTGTTTTATTGAGGGCAATTCACTCATGCACGCACACAAGATACAAACAGTCAAACATTCACACAAGATTTGACTGAAAGATAAAAGGGAGGAAAAATTATATATAGAGAAGCTGAGGGTTGAGGTTACAATTACCAGTCCAGAAGAGTAGTGAAGAGCTGAAACATGGCTTGGCTTAGATAGGCGCTAAGGACAGTTCTCATTCAGGAGTGGGATGGACAGAGTGATGAGTAAACCTTTGAGAGACTGTACCGAGCATCTTGGAACTGAGGGTATTTGTACTCAAAAATAGCCTGGGGCAGTAGAAGATATGTGAAGTTCCAGGTGTGGAATAATGGGAGTTGCAGTACAGACAGTCTATCAACCCACTAATGTTTGCAGTGTTTGGATGACAAAGGCCTGTTATAGCGCTATGATTCCATTTTCTTTCTTTTTTTTTTAATTTAATTTTTATTAGAATTTCCATATAACTTACATAAACATACAATCACATACAGCTACAAAGTAAACACTTTTCTTATCCCCCCTTATACTATCCCTACAACAACAAAACATCCTTAACATAATACTACATTCCTATTTCCCCCTTTCTATAATCCCAAAATCAATATCACAACAATTTAACATCTTAAACATACCAACCTAAACAACACAAACAACATAAAACTCTGACTTCCTTTATACTATTCAAAACCACTCATTTAACATTTATCTCTATATACTATCTTTTATTTTACTTATAGCACTATAATAACATCACCTCTTTTTTTTTCTTTTTTTCTTGATACCCTGTTTTTTTACTACCAGCTCAAACTTTTATTTCTCTTCTAATTGTTGCTACGGGCTACATTTGAAAAAATTTCATTTTAACTGCACTCATTTTCATGGTTCTTAGTTTAACTATCTCCAATAGTTATTTTTCCGATATTTACAATATGTCCCCATTTTCTTTCCAAAATTCTCATTATAGGATCCCATGTTATCCTAATTATCTTTAAGTCCTTTCCCCTTACTAATATTGAAAGTTTATCAATCTCTATCATATCATATAATTTGATTAACCACTCCTGAAGGGAAGGTGCATTCTTATGCTTCCATGCTTTCGCATAAATCATCCTTCCCGCAGTTATACTATATAATATCAATTTTTGTTGTGGTGGAGTCAAATCCGGAATTTGATCGATCATATTTAATAGATATATTTCCGGAGATAAATTAAATTTTTTCTCTAACGCCGTTTCTAACTGTTTATGTAATATTCTCCAATATCTTTGAGCTTGGATGCAACCCCACCATAAATGGAATAGTGTTCCCTTGCACTCACATTTCCAACATTTATAATCAGCTTTTTTAGTTATCTTACTGATTTTAACCGGAGTATAATACCATCTGTTAAATATTTTATAATAATTCTCTTTAAGTTGACACGCTTTTAACCATTTATTTGTTTTTTGCCATGATCTTTCCCATGTCTCTAGATAAATTGGATGGCCAATATCTTGCACCCACTTAATCATATTTGTTTTTATTGATTCCTGTTCTAAATCTCTTTCTATAAGTAACTTATATATTTTTCCAATAAGATGGTCTCTTTTCTTAATAATCATATCAAATTCATTGTCAGTCATCATTATACCAGGGCTATTAAGATCTACCTTAGTCTTAGATAGCAATTGTATCATTAAAAACCAATGTGTTCTCAATCCAGATTCAATTAACTCATCTTTAGTCTTACACCTTATATTCCCATTCTCTATCTTAAGTAAATCCCTATACATAATCCATTTCCTTGCTCTCGGTCGATCTTTTCTATAAAAAGCTTCATGTGTAGAAGCCCATAATGGGATTTTATCATAGAATTTCTTTTTGAATTGTAACCAAATTTTTAAAAGTGATTTCCTTATTATATGGTTGTTGAAATCTTTGTTCACCTTTACTTTATCATAAAGTAGATATGCATGCCAGCCCCATGGTAGATCATCCCCTTCCAATGTTAGCAACCTTTCATTTTCTAGCTTTATCCATTCACCTATCCAAGAAAGGGCACATGCCTGATGGTATATTTTCAAGTCTGGTAATCCCATACCGCCCTTTGCTACTTTCTCTTTTAAATTTATCATCTTAATACGAGGCTTTTTCCCATTCCAAATGAATTGTGCTAGATCTTTATTCCATGCGTTGAAAACAGTATTATCTATAGATATTGGTAAACTATTGAACAAAAAAATCATCTTCGGCAAAACATTCATTTTAATGGTGGCTATTTTCCCCATTAATGATATGTCTAATTTGGCCCATTTTTCTAGATCTCTTTTGATTGTTTGCCATAAATGTTTGTAATTATTAAGAAATAAATCATTATTATTTTTTAAGAATTGTATTCCTAAATATTTCAGCTTTTTGACCACTTTAAATCCAGATAATTGTGATAATTGTTGATCCTCACTATGTGTCATATTTTTAGTGAGGAATAATGTTTTTCCCTTGTTTATCCTAAAACCAGCTAATGATTCATATTCATCCAAGATTTGTTTCAATTTCTCGATACCCTGAGTTGGTTCCTGCATTATTATCACTAAATCGTCAGCAAATGCTCTTAATTTAAATGTTTGGTCTTTCACTTGAATACCTTTAACTTCTGTAGCCTCTCTAATCTTAATACAAAGCACCTCTATAACTATCAAGAAAATCAAAGGTGAGAGAGGGCATCCTTGTCTCGTTCCCTTATTTATATCTATCTGCTCTGTCCTTTCTCCATTAATAACTATTTTTGCACTTTGATCTTTATAGATTTGTGATATCCAACTTAGAAATCTATCCCCTACTTTTATTTTTTCCAGAATCTTCTTTAGAAATATCCAATTAATATTGTCAAACGCTTTTTCAGCGTCAAGGAACAGCAACCCCAACTTCTTTTCGTTATGTATGTGGCAATATTCCAGAATATCTATAATTACTCTTATATTATCCTTTATTGATCTCCCAGGAAGGAAACCATTCTGATCAGTATTTATCCATTCACTCAACACCTTTTTCAACCTTTCGGCCAATATTATTGCTAGTAGCTTATAATCACAATTAAGGAGCGAGATTGGTCTATAATTTACAAGTTCTAATCGATCTTTATCTCCCTTCGGTATTATAGTAATCAATGCTTCGCCCCATGAAGAGGGCCTGTTCCCTTTCTCAAGATCTTTCATTATTTCATGCATATAATCTATCAATTCCTCCTGGAAAGTTTTATAGAAGGATGCCGTGAAGCCGTCCGGCCCAGGCGCTTTCCCTACTTTCAACTTTTTAATAGCATTTCTAATTTCTTGTTTTGTAATTTGTTGATTTAGCAGTTGGATTTGTTTTTCTTCTAAAACAGTTAGATTTAATTCCTCTAGATATCTATCAATTTTCTCCAATATCTGGTTAGGATGTTTCTGTTCTTTAAAGAGCTCTTGATAATATTTCTGAAAGGTTTCTTTAATTTTATTTTGGGTTCGATGGATTATCTCGCCTTCTTTTATTTCACAAATTAGTTTCTTTTCTGCCTCTTTTTTTAATTTAAACGCCAGCCATTTTCCAATTTTGTTTGAGTTTTCAAAATATCTAAGCTTTGCCTGAGTCAATTTCTTTTGTAATTCTTCAACGTCCAATATAGTTAATTGTTTTTGTAGAATTTCCAATTCTTGTTTTAATAATTTATTATTCAGCATTTGTTTTAACTCTACTTCCTTTCTAGCAATATTAGTTAGTATTTCTACTCTTTTTTCTTCCTTCTTTCTTTTCTTGTATATCTCCTGTTGGATAAGCAACCCTCTAATTACCGTTTTTGCTGTCTCCCATGTTATCTGTGGTGTAACCTCATTCCCCCAGTTCTCTTGAAAAAAGAGTTTAATTTCCTTTCTCAATTTCTCCACAAATTGTTCATCCCTCAACAAATTATCCTTCATAATCCAGTTATATTGTTTTCCCTTAAAACCCAGAATCATTTGTATTGGCGAGTGATCCGAAATATGTCTTGGCATAATCTCAATTCGTCTAAGCTCTTTGGTTAGTCCTTTCGACATCAGGATCATATCAATTCTTGACCACATGTCATGAACCTCTGAATAGAAAGTGTAATCTTTCGCATCATTATATAGAAAACGCCAAGCGTCGACCAATACTAAAGAATCCATCATTTCAAAAAAACTTTTTGGAAGCTTTCCTTGTTTTATGTATGTCTTTCCTACAGAATGTTTATCTAATCTTGGATCAATTACCCCGTTAAAATCGCCAAGAATCAACACATCCCGATAGTCAAAGGATCCGATCTTATCATTAAGTTGTTCAAAAAACTTTGTCTTATTTGATTGGGGTGCATATATTCCCACAACTAATAATTTATATTGAAGTATTTGTACTTCTACCCCTAGCATTGAAGCTTCATCGTCTTTAAATATCTCACTTGCCACATATTTTGAATTAATGTATATTGTAACTCCCCTTTTTTTCTTATCATATGATGATGAAAAAACTTTACCTAATCTTTTATTGAACAGGTATTTAGTATCTGACTTTCTTATATGAGTTTCTTGTAGACACACCACATCTGGTGTGTACTTTTCTAATTGATGAAATATTTGCTTACGTTTTATTGGGGCATTAATACCATTTATATTCCATGAGATACATTTAATTACTCCCTGTAACATTTCTTTTAATTCTGGCCCTGATACTATATTTAATCAGAGACAAGATGAAATTAATTAATGTTAATTTCAGTCAATAAGACAAAATTTTTTAATATAATTACAATTACAAATTACCCTTACAATGAATTTTACTACCTTTTCTAAATTATAAAACGTAGTCTATTATTCTTTACAACTCTTTATTCTAATCCTCTTCTTCTTCGGGTATATCCTTCTCTTCTTCTATAATCTCTTCTCCTCCTGGGTCCTGACCTCGTTGATCTTCTTGCTCTAGGTTCTCATTTTGTATATCTTCTTCCTCTACTTGGGCTTCCTTGGCACTATCACACTTATCCTTTAATCCTTGTGTTCTCCTCTCTTGCGTTATATTCAATTGATTTTCACTTTTACTTTCGTTGTCGGATAATTCAGACTCTTCTGAATCTTTCTCTTCTAGATATTCTTCTTGTTTTGAGTGCTTCTTAACTTTTTTTTCCTTCTCTAATTCCGTCCATTTTCCATCTTCATTCTTTTTTCCTTTACTTCTTGGACTTTCTACTTTATAAGTTTTCAGCTCATCTCGGTGTTTCCTTATAAACTCATTTGCTTTTAGTGGAGAATTAACTGTATATTTTTTTGATTGAAAAGTAAAGATCACGCCCTCTGTTTTTGCCCATCTATATTTAACACCTATTGATTTTAGTTGAGTAGTAAGTGCAGAATACTCCTTCCTCTTTCTTAATATCTGAGCCGGGACATCTTTAAAAACCATTAATTCCTGTCCCTCCACCATTAGCTTTTTCTCGTAACTCTGCTGCAGTATTAACTCCTTCACTCTGTCCCAGAGGAAGTAAATCACAATGTTGCGCGGTACTTTCCTTTTTTTCGCCACAAAGGAGTTAACTCGAAACAATTTATCCACCTCCAAATCAAGTTGTTCTGGACTCCAATTAATAAATTTAGCAAGCGGTGGTATCAATCTAGATGTTAAGTCCTCCTCATTTTCCTCAACGAAACCTCTTATTTTAAGACAGCGTTCTCTTAATTTAATCTCCACATTTCTTACTTGATCTTCAGCTCCAATTAAGCGTTTCTCAAACTCCGGGGTTGTTTTTTCCAATTTCTCCGTCCTTTCCTGAAGATCTTCAATCTTAGCACTCATTTCTTTCACGTTTTTTGTTATATCTTCTAATTTGCTGTTAATATTACCCATTTCTTTCTTGACTTCTTTAAGGTCTCCTGAAACTTTTTTAATCTCTCTCTTAAGCTCCTCTCTTAATCTTCTCATTTCCTCCAAAATAGAAACCCCAAATTCAGTCATCCGTGATTGATCTTCTGTTGTTGTTTGTTTAAGTAATACTGCTTTTCTTGTGCCAGCAGCCATTATAATTTCAATATTCTAATCTTTAATAGACAATAAATCACTAATAGACAATTAGCAGACAATTATATTAGAATATATAAACCTTTACTAAAGTAAACCCTTGAGTAAATAAAGAAAACCAATTTAAGATATATTTTATATTTTATATTCTATAGCCAGCTTCTAAAAACAGAAGCAAAAAATTATAGTTTTCCCCTGTTTTCTCCACTCAAACCCCCATATAATCTCTATACTTACTCAAGGATAACTTCCTATCACAGATAAACAAAACAAAAAATTCCCAATCTTTCACGAGGTCAAGACCCACTCTACTTCTCTTCTAAGCCCTAGAAAACATTTTAATCTATTTCAGATAACTAATATATAATATCTCTGTTTATCCAGAAAAAAAGAAAATGAAGACCAGAAACTAATATGCAGTATGACATCTAAACCAATATTGTTTGTGCATTCCTTTACTCTGGATTTATTACCCTCATTCCTTTGAGACCCCACTTTTCCTTCTTAGCCTTAGATAGTCTATTCCCTTTCTCTATATTTGCAAGATGTTCTCCAGTCACTTATTACTTTCAATGTTTTCAATCCACCATTTAATCTCGTAGCTTTCTCATACTTTCTGGTTCTTCTGGTTCTTCTTTTCGTCGTCTTAACAATTTAAATTCTTGTTATTTTATCAGCGCTTCTAACCTGACAGAGTTAATTGAATTTACCTTTAAATAAGACGCTCGTTACAAAGAATTGTTCTCTTCTAAATTTCACTGTTCCAAAAGAAGACTACGATGTAAAAGAAGTCAAGCAAACAGATCTGTCTTTCGTAGCACCGTATTCCCAGAGGACTGACAAACAAAATTCAAAATGGGGAATAAATTCCTCCCAGCCTCTATTCTCCTTGTCTTTTCCTTTTCTCTTTTACATCGTTTTACTAAACCCTTTAGAAAAAAAAAACTGTCTGGGAATCAATTAACTGCTTGCAGGGTTTCCTTCTGTAAGCTCTTTTCCAACTTTCCAACTCAGCGTCGGTTAAAACATTCCCCCTGCCGCTTGAAATCACGAGGTTCTACTACATTCCCAATGTCGATCATATTCTCATCCGCCAGCAGCTGCTCCTTCAACAACCACGCCTCCTTCTTAAAGAGAGCGGTCCCCCTTAATGAGGAAATGACGACAATCAAGCAATACAGGATATTGGTGCTATAATTATTTTAAATGTCTTCTGAGCAAGTTAACTCAAATTGAATACTTAAAGTAGGTGTCCGCTAGGATATCTCCTTACGGAGCCCTCGGGAGATAGCGGCTTGTCTGGGTGTAATTTTCTTCATTAAATCTCCCTTTCATGTCGTCATATTATCCACGACCCGTTGTCAATGCCTCTTACCCTCCAGACACCTTTGGCCCCCCTTACCCAAGAGGGTTCTTCCTCAGTAATTTTCACTCTTTTTGATCTTCTTCTTTCACCAACTGAGCTATCTCCCTGGGAGTTCGCACACACGCAGCTCTGTGTGGGTGCGACCGGTCTCCTTGACGGCAACACCGGAAGTGCTATGATTCCATTTTCAACATCCTATGGAATCCTGGGGTTTGCAGTTTCGGGAAGGGCCAGGCACCCCTCCCGAAACTGCAAACCCCAGGATTCCATAGGATGTTGAAAGTGGAATCATAGTGCTATAACAGGCTAGTGTGGAAATGGCCAAAGACATAGTGTGTGCTAGCTGTCTATTGTGGGTGCTACGAGGGAAGAGGAAGGAGTCTGGGTGCACAGGGGACAGCTATCTGTCAGTCAGTGTCCTGGTGGGCTTTTCACAATTGTGTTCTCTGGGAAACTCCAGCTTCTACTTAAGCCTATTGTCCACAGGAGCAGCATCTACTTGCCTGACAAATGGCCCAGTTGTCCCTGGAGGGTGTCTTAGGCTGACCAGCCTTTCTTTCTCACGTTCACAGTCAGAGTTTTCCCTCTGTTGGTTTGACCTCCCGGTCACCTTCAGGTTTGATTTTGATATCAGTGTCAATTAAAGTGTGTTGCAAATTAAATATGATGCCAATTAGATATGATGTCCATCCAAACCATACCATTACTGGTAGCCAGACGTGAGTCCTAACATTGCGTACCTGCCAACTGAGAATAACACTTCATCTATCTGGTGAAGCGAGCTTCAGATCCTCCAAAATTTGCATTCCAGCAAATCTGTTCATATTTAACTTCCATTAAGACTCTTTTGATGTAAACGCTTCTGTTTTCTTTGGCCCTTAAAACACAAGGCCTCAGCACTGATGTCTGCTGTAGCATTTGACAGACAACTAGATTTTGTTGTTTTACACCTTCAAGTCATTTCTGACTTGTGGCAATCCATGGGATTTTCTTGGCAAGATTTGTTCAGAGGGGGTTTGCTTTTGCTGTCTTCTGAAGAAGAAAATGTGTGACTTGCCCAGGGTCATCTCATGGGTTTCCATGGCAGGAGGGGGTACAAACCTTGGTCTCTAGGGTGATGGTCTCATGCTCAAACCACTGCCCCACATTGGCTGTTGCCCAGATTTGCTAGGCATTATAGCTCCAGTCTCCCAATTCACACAATAGGTTGTGGTAGCCCTCCTTCTGAACAAATCATGTTGGAAGGAAGGAAAAATACCTGACCTGCAGGCCTCTTGAGGAAGCAGAGAATTGAAGCTTGTCCTGTAAATCCATAAACTGTAAAGCCCTCCTTGCCCTGAGGCAGTTTGCTGGAAAGGAAGGAGTTCCAAAAAGAATTCTCTAAACAGTTGCCCAGAGTATTACAGGGGAAGTGAGTCTTTAATGATGCAGGCATCTTCTTGAGGAAGGAGGTGAGTCCAGAGATTTGAACTGCATTGGGAGTGAAAGGTGGAGAATGCAGTTGCCATACTGAGTGATGCAGGAGGGTGTTGACATGGAAACTTTGGTGGTGTTGTGTGCCCTCAAGTTTCTGAATTATGGCAACCCTAAGGCGAAGCTATCAGGGGGTTTTCTGGGGCTGAGAATGTGTGATATGGCCAAGGTCACCCAGTAGGTTTCTATGACCGTTTCTGCACTAGCCTGTTGTAGTGTTATGATTCCACTTTCAACATCCTATGGAATCCTGGGGTTTGCAGTTTCAGGAGGGGCCAGGCCCCTTCCGAAGCTGCAAACCCCAGGATCCCATAGGATGTTGAAAGTGGAATCCTAACACTACAACAGGCTAGTGCGGAAATGGCCTATGACTGAGCAGGGAATTGAACCCTGTCTCCAGAGCCGCAGTCCAATGCTCAAACTACTACAGCACATTGGGTCTTGCATGGGAGCTGGGCTACCACTTTTTCTGAAATTAGGTGCAGAGGTCAAGCAGAAATTCCCTTCTAGTGATGTCACCATAATTGTGCTCCTTATAACACAATGCTGTGCACGTCTACTCAGAAGCAAATCCTACTGAGTTCTGTGAAGCTATTTGCTGGTCAGTGTTGTGTAGGACTAAAACTGATCTACAAGGGGGAGATCCAGTAGAAGTCTGAACCAGGAATCATCTAGCCCTCCAGCTTTTGTTAACTGCAATTTCCAGCATTCTTCTCCATTGGCTATCCTGGCTAGAGCTGATGGGAGTTGCAGTCACAGGAAAACAAAAAACATATCAGAAATGCTACTTTTTAGTAATCAGCTTAAGCCTGTTTCTTTTTCTCCTAGCAAAACGTTCATGGCTTTGCACTTTCAATGTTGACCAAAACACAGCCAGGCCATTTCCCCAGTACACAGTTATACTGCTATTATTCCACTTCCAACATCCTATAGAATCCTGGGTTTTGTAGTTTGGAGAGGGGCATGTAAAATTCTCCATCGAGCACTTTGGCCTCAGTAAACTACAAGCCCCAGAATTCCACAGGACGTTGAAAGTGGAATGATAGCACTATAACAGGGTAGTGTGGAAATGGCCCCGATCCAAGACGTTTTGTTTTCCCCGCGGCCCTCTTTGACCCCCAAGCAAGTCCCATTGAACTGAGTGGGACTTCTATCTTCGTAAGCATGGAATAGGATTTTCTTGTCCCACTCTATCCAGTTGGGCTCAGAGATGTGCGCTGGGGGTTTTACATTTAAAAAAAAAAAAGTTATCCGTGTGTTATTTTAAACCCGAACTGGGAGCAATCGGGGTTTCCCCTGCTCACTCGGGACTGGCGAGGGCGGGAGCGAAAAGAGCAAGTCATGCTTACGGCGCGCCCTGGAGCCGGCGCCGCGCCTTGAGCCGCGGGGGAAGAAGGCGCATCAGCCGCCGACGGTCGGGGAAGTGAGCGAAGTTCCTCTCCGGGGTGGGACGAGCCGGGGATGATGCGAAAGGCCGCGCCTACCTCCGGTCGCCGGCTTATCCTTCGCCTCCTCCGCTAGGCGAGCCCTTCTTAAAAGGAGGAGCTCAGGGCGCCCGCGTGCTTTTCGCCTGCTTTTTCTTTTGGCAGAAGATGGGCAGGAGCTGAGAGTCGCGCTCTTGGAGCTGACGATGGAGCCCTCGCTGCCCGTGGTGTTCGTCCGGCAGAGCCAAGTCGGAGGCTACGACAAAACGGTCAAGGTAGGAACACGCTTCGGGGTTGCTTTTACTCGGGCCGTTTCCGTACTGGCCTGTTATAGCGCGACGATTCCACTTTCAACCTCCTTTGGAATCCTGGGGTTTGCAGTTTCGGGAGGGGCCGGCGGGCCCCTCCCGAAACTGCAAACCCCAGGATTCCATAGGATGTTGAAAGTGGAATCGTAGCGCTATAACAGGCTAGTGCGGAAACGGCCTCGGATGTAACTCCCTTTGAAGTCAACCGGAGTTGCTTCCAGGGAGAGTGGGAGACGACATTGCAGCCTAGCAGGGTGAGAAAACTCATGCACGGTTTGCGCACTAGACTGTTATAGCGCTATGATTCCACTTTCAACCTCCTCTGGAATCCTGGGGTTTGCAGTTTACCGGTCCCTCCCGAAACTGCAAACCCCAGGATTCCATAGGATGTTGAAAGTGGCATCGTAGCGCTATAACAGGCTAGTGCGGAAACGGCCTCGGATGTAACTCGCTTTGAAGTCCACCGGAGTTGCTTCCAGGGGGAGTGGGAGACGACATTGCAGCCTAGCAGGGTGAGAAAACTCGTGGACGGTTTGCGCACTAGGCTGTTATAGCGCTATGATTCCACTTTCAACATCCTATGGAATCCTGGGGTTTGCAGTTTACCGGTCCCTCCCTAAACTGCAAACCCCAGGATTCCATAGGATGTTGAAAGTGGCATCGTAGCGCTATAACAGTCTAGTGCGGAAATGATGGCCGTGGTCTTCCAGGTGTTGTTGGACTGCAATTCCTAGCATTGCCACTGGGATTTCGAGTACAACATCTGGACGGCTTCACGATCCCGGCGCCCCGCTTTAAGAGTTCAAAAACGAGGTCTTGTTGAGATTGCAGTCCTCTCTGTGCTTTCTTAGGTGTTAAGTCCTATTGACCTGAGCGGAGCTTAAGAGTTTGAGAAGACTTGGGCAGGAGTGTGGTTTGGGTGTTCTTTTCTGCCTGGAGTTTGTGAGCAATGTTTGGACACCCAAGCCTTGGGGAAACTGGGAAGGGAAAAGATAATATCTGCCAGTTTAATTAGAAAGGTAGATCTTTGAGAAACTCATTTAAAACAGCAGTTTGTTATTATTACTGCCTTTACTGTCTGTGTTATTTGTCTGACTTTTGTCACACCTTTCTCCTAGAACTGGAATCTAAGGCAGCTGACAGCATTTTTTTTTAAAGTACAAAGAGCACTCCATGGGTTGTAATATTAAAATGTTGTTGATTAAAAAAAAGTTTAAAGAGAATGTTTCTTAAAATGACACTTAGGAAGTAGAGCAGCCACTAGTTGAATACTTTCTTTATCAGTTGCCACCTGAATAGGAAAATCAGTTTTTCTTTCTTTCTTTCTTTCTTTCTTTCTTTCTTTCTTTCTTTTTTTTGTCTTTCTTCTGTTCCTACTATGGGAGAGGGAGGTCTTTTTTTGTTAAGGACACAATACAGTTGGCCCTCCACTTTCACTAGGGTCAGGGGTGTAGGAGCCTTACAAATGTGGAAAAATTGCAAAATGCATGTATGTGTTTGTGAGAAGAGGGCCAAGGCATGGGCCATTTCCGCACTACATTCTTATAGCGTGATGATTCCACTTTCAACATCCTATGGAATCTTGGGGTTTGCAGTTTTGGGAGGGGCTGGCTGACCCCTCCTGAAACTGCAAACCCCAGGATTCCATAGGATGTTGAAAGTGGAATAATCGTGCTATAAGAGTGTAGTGCGGAAATGGCCATGGTGGGGAGAGCAGACACCCAGGGTCCAAACTGGATTAGGAAAAGGAGAGGGAAGAGAGGTGGGTTAGCATGTTGGCCTTAGACTTCCTCCCTCACACCTATCTCTTTCCTTGGCATGTGGGGGGGGCATCAGGAGATGGTTTGTGATGCTGAGAAACTGGGCTGCAACCAGTCCTTAGCTGACTAGGCAGCAGCTGATGGAGGAGGAGGAGGACCAGAGTAGGTTTTTAAAGGGCTACATGGCCTGATCAGAGCCTCCAAAAGGGAAGGTTCCCTTAGAAAGGAAGAACTGGAGGTTGTGAGGCAGAAGTAGGAGAAACTCACAAATAGTCAAATCTGTGAAATAGCTGCTAATGTGGAGGGCCAACTGTAGACAGTGAAAGGAGACAGGCAAGGGTTCTTTCAGGCACATATGTTCGGGTTTAATAGGGCACAGGAACCAGAAGATTGTGCCAAGAAAGTTGTGGTTTAGGAATGTCTTTTGAGGAGTATTTTGAGGCAAGTAAGAGAGCCAGTGTCATGTAGTGGTTTGTGCGTTGGACTCTGGAGACCAGGATTAAATTCCTTCTCTGCCATGGAAACCCATAGGGTCAGCTTGGGTGCACCTCACATTCTCAGTCCCAGAAAATCTAGCTATAGGTTTCCCTAAGGTTGCCATAAAGCCAGAAATGACTTGAAGGCACACAACAACAGCAAGAGAGCTGCCGTCACGCAGGAGACATTTCCATCCATACAGAGCAACAAGAGGGAAAGAGCAGAGTTTTATGATGATTGAAAAGGAATAAGATGGCAAAGTGGATAACTTCTTTGACTGGTATATGACCTTTTAAAAAAAAATTAAATCCAGGTCTATGTTTAAATGTAATAGACTCCTGCTAGCTGTGCATTCAGCCCTAACAGATGATTCCTCATTCAGTCAAGGGTCGTTTTTATTTTATTTTCTACCCAGCCTTTCTACCAGTAATAGAACCTAAGGCAAATCACTGTGCAGTTATTGAAAACATGAAATTACAATGTTAAAACATAAACAGCATCATATAAAAACAAGATCCAAATTAAAAGCAATTTGAAAGCACATCAGGGGGAAAAAGAGTACGGCATCACCTGTTATATGTAATCAGTTGCAGGCACTGTTTACTTGCAGGGCTATGTAGGCATAACTCCAGGCAGCTGAGGAGCATTTTCACCCCAGACTCTGGAAAGCCCATATGGTGCAATGTGTATGTCATGTGGGGTTGCTGTTATTGTGGGAGACACTCCCTGCAGGAAAGAGCCAAGATAATTTCTTCAGTGGCATTATAGAAAGCTGTGACAGCTCTATGTGTATGTAATGTACAGTAATCCCTTCACATTTGCTAGGGTTAGGGGCACAGAACCCCTGTGAAAGTGAAAAAACTGTGAATAACTCCAGGACCTCCCAAACCATATTTAACACACCAAAAAGTATGATGACCATATTCAAGCCACTGTGGATTTCTTTGGGGCATCAGGGTTCCTTCACAAGGCAGAAGTGGGTGGCTGGTGGGGCTTCCTGCCCCCTCCACTGCTGCCCCACGCCATTTTTAATAGGGACTTACAAGCCTTGTTTGCTGTTTCTCAGTCTCACAAGGCTTGCAGTCTCTTTTAAAAATGGCATAGGGCGGCAGCAGAGGTGACAGCAAATAATCGATGAAAAATCAAATCCACAAAAATAAAACCCACAAATGTGGAGGGCTGACTGTACTGTATTTTCACCCCAACGTTTTGAGAAATAAGATAAATACGTAATTCTGTATACAATTAAAATAATGGAGTATACATTTAAAACAGAGATTACTAAAACAAGTAATAGCAGTAGCTAAAATATAGGGCTAGCATAATATCAATAGAATTCAATAAATAATGAAATAAAGCCAAAACTGCCAATGAAAGAGTCCTGTGTGGGTGTTGCAAAATGAGAAAGCTGCCACTGGTAAGGCTCTGTCTTTTACCCTGGTCATCTGACAGCCCTTGATATTGTGACAGAGAGCAGTAGGATCCAGGCAGATTCATTTAACGTAGGTCACAGGTGGATCCCCCCTGCTTTTTTTGGTTAAGGATAGCATTCTTTCCCAAGTGATTTGTTGGGAGGAGAGCTTATTTTGGTGGTGTAGAAATCTGGAGTGGATGGGGTCAGAGTGAAAAGTAAGCATGATAGCTTGATTCTCCTCATCCTTCATACCTGGCAGTTTACCAAGGAAGTGACAGATTGTCCTTGCAGAGGCCCTGACTGAGCATGATTGAATTGAGGGCACAGCTAACTGACTCCTAGTATAGATGGTCTTTCAAGCAATCTGCTCCCAAATAATTAGGGATAATAAAATCAAAACAGCACTGTGCTGAGAAACAAAATAGGTGATATATGCAGTTAGCACATATTGATGTGGTATATTCAGAAAATTGTGGCCATATGAGCATCTTTGTGACTGCATTTTATACCATCAGAGATTTCCAATTGGTTTTTTGAGGCGGTCATACAGAACGACACCCCAGTGGTCCAGACATGATGTAACAAGACTATGGCCATTGGTTTTTCTGTAAAGTTTTTGATTCTTTCAGCATGACATAGGGAAGGGTTTCCCTCTCCACTTTGTGGCATACTGAAAGACATTGGCAACCATGGGCATTTGCTCTCCCAAAATCAGTAGTGCTGATTTATAATTTAACATTAGTGCTAAAATTTACCTTGCCCAGTCAACAAATGCTTCAAGTGGATTACAGATAGCAAATAAGGAAACATAGAACTGTGCAACAGAATCATTTTGAGATAAAGTAGTATCTGTGATAGCGCAGGTTTTTGCTCCCTGAATGGGATAGTTGGAGTTGCCCCTGTTGAGGTCACAGACACTTTGTCTTTAGAAGGGAAGATCGACAGTGTTGATTTTGGCTCAACACTAGGAAGAGAGAAAACAGGATTGATTTGCAGTATTGAAAGGTGACCCAGAGTCTTTCTCTCTCTCCACTGTGCCCCATTAGGTACATGACAAAACTATTTTTTGTTACATCTCCCAATCTTTAAAATGGCACAGATGCATTAAAAATAAATTATGGGGAACCTTTGGTCCTCTGAATGTTTCATTGTCAGCTCTCAGAAGCTACATCCAGCTTGACCGATAGGAAGGACTTGTGGAAGTTGCAGTCTAACAACATTTAGAGAGCTAAGCTCTCCCCAGCACTGTTTTAAACTCTGGTGGTTCTACACCACAAGCCAGCATAGTGTAGTGGTTTGAGTGTTGGATTAAGATTCTGGGAGATCAGGGTTCAAATCTCTGCTGAACAGTAGAGACTTGCTAGGTAACCCAGGACTAGTCACACTCTCTCAGCCTTAGAGGAAGGCAATAGCAAACCTATTAATAATATTCTACAATGGGGGTATCGTATGTTGAAGTTGAATTGAAGGCACATAACAGTTGTATTGCAGGGGTTGGTGAACTTGTGAGTTTGCTCTTTCTCACACCCTGAGGTCTACCACTGAGAGCAAAATAATAACTCAGGAATGGTATAAGTGACAAATATAGAGAATTAAAGAACAAAGGTGCCTCAAGAGCGTATGCTTAGCCTAGCGTTTTTAACCCCAGAACAGTGTCTGCAGCCTGTTCACACGGTCCAAAAAAATCCATTATCCTGATGCATTTTCCTCCATCTTTGCAGCCTGTTTTAGGCAGGGGGGAAAAAACCAGCTGTAAGGGAGTTGTTATCAGACAACTAGTAATCAGAATCACTTGGAGATCTACATCAAAATCTCTTGTTTTTTCAAAAGTATTTTTGGTGTTTCTCATATTTGTGTATTTTTATATTGTAAACGGTTACCATGATTTATATTATACATAGTTGGAAAAATTATACAGCTTCTAGAATCTTATACTCAGCATGACTAATGATGATTGGTTTGTGGACTCTGAGAGTAGAAGCAATTTTTCCAAGCTCTGACTGAGCTGTGGCATATCAGTGTCCCAGGTCACTTAATTTCAAAGTACATATTGTAGTGTTACCTGTATTAGGCCAACCCGAAATGCACAGCATTCATTGCTCTAGCTTTGCTCCAGCCAGCAAAATTAATTTAATGCCATCTTGATTGGCCTAATAAAGGCATCACCTTAATGCAGACTACAGAATTTGTTCCATGATCGAAATGGATACCTTGCATCCAGATAAATAAACCACTCTCATTTCCAAAAGCTTGGGGCTTCTGCATTTAATCTTTGCTTATGTCTTCCATCTTCTGTCACTGTGATCAGTGGTCATAGAGCTTTTCCCTGGGGCAAACAGATAGATGAGCAAGGCCTTTTTTTTTTTTTTTGGTGCTTCTGGTATAGTGTGGGCCTTATGAATACAAAGCAAACATAGTGACTAAATTTAAGCTGACAGGATATGGAGATTAATGGATGTACTTTCCAGACCCTGGCTGTCAAAATTCATTTGTGAAATTCAGGCAGTCATTAAACCCAAATAATGGCAGCCAGTCTACAAGCATGTGCCATGAGCCAAATTCTCCTGTGGGGCAGCATGGCACCATCTGCATTTCAAGCTTACAAGCCAAAACTCAAGTAAAGGAGATGCACACATACCAAAGGGAAATCTCTTGCATGGTTACTTTCTAAGGTATACTTATACAAATATTCCTATAAAGCCACAGAAGATGATCCCATTTATTAGCTATAATGGGACCTAGTTCCATATAATTATTGCTTCTGTAACAGGCACCTTGGAACCTGTCGTATTCTTCCCACCCTTTCCAGGAAAAAAACAAAACATACTGGGCTTTCATGAGCTCACATCTGAGTTATAGTAGTTAGGAGGTCTCTGTGTCTTGGCGGAACTCAGGTAAGTTAATTTTTTTGGACTAGAATTCCAATCTTCCAGTTGGCTGGATCAGTAGACAGGCTGCCTGGGAGGGGTTCTGAGATTTATAATCTGAAAAAGGCGAGTTTCCTAAACTCTCCTTATGCCTGTTTCTTTTACAAACCTGGAGCAAGAAAACTGGAAAGTCAGGTTTTTAATTATTTGAAGGTTAGCAAATTTATGAGGGACAGCGTAAATTAGTTATGGAGCCAGTGGGGCAGCAAAAATACTAATAAATTTTTTTTAACTTCTGACCTGTTATATGTGCTTCTCACCAGTATTTTTGCAGCAAGAAGTGATGAAATCATGACCCAACTAGATGTGGCACACAACTGTGTGTGTCTTTCCCTGACTTAATACATAGGTTTTTAAACCAGAAGCCATTGCCACCCAACCCACGAAATGAAGAGATCGCACACAGAGCTTGGGTTGAACTAGGGCAATTTATTAATATGCCTAATTAACATAAAAAGGGGAAGTGACCTTGAACGTACATGAACTTGAACTTGACCTTCTGACCTGAGAAAGGGGGGTCAACCGCATGTGCAGACTAGGGCAAGAGTCAGCTCCCGACCATCTTCCCTAGCCTGTTGAGCGAGATACTGGGCCCCAAAGCCAGCCTCTGAAGGTGCATCAGGACTTTGGCCAGCCCTTGTCTGGAAGGTGAGCCCCAAGGCCCACCCCCCCGGCGCCCGACGAGTGGGGTGAGCCCAGGGCCCTCCTCAAGGATAGGATTTATCCTACACCAAAGGGTGTCATGGGTACACGCTGAACCCTGAGACACCCCCCCCCCAATATCAGCCTAGTTGACTGCCAGTGTAGCTGTGGAGACCTAATTAATACCAAATTAAGACACCACCCTGTGAGGCCAATTACCCAACCCTTGGCGCAGTGTAGGGTAGGCAAAAAAAAAAAACCCAAACCGGGGGGGGGGAATTCCTACCCGGCCCCGAAGCAACCAGCTATCTTACACTGAAACCATAGGGAGGGAGGGTGGGTCGCCTGGATCCAAAAGAGGCCAAGGGAGAGGTGGGGCGGCCTTAAGTAATGCCTGCCAGCCCCCGCCTCCTCCCATCGGTCCTCGCGAGCGATCTCTTCTTGCGGGAGGGCGGCAAAGGCCCCCGCCACCCGTGGTCACGTGGGGCAGTGTGGGACGAATTTAGGGAGGTTGCAGATTATTAGAAGAGGAGGAAAGAAGGAAAGGAGCTAGTTTCTCTTCTTCCCTTTTGCTGTTTTTTGCTCAAGATCCCTGGCACTAGCTGCTCCTTCCCCCTTGGAATGGGGAGAGCTGTTACAGGCATTTCTCACATTACATTGGTTGCTAGAAGCTTTGTCAAAGTGAAGATTCTGGTCAGAGTTTTAGGTCTAAAATCCTTCATTGTTTGGCAGTCTTACATTTTTCTCCCCAGTAAGGGGTGGGAAACATGTAGCCCTCTAGATGTTGTTGGACAACAAGTTCCAGCAGACCCAACCAGCAAAGTCAACATAGCCAATCAATTGGATGCAGGGAGCTGCAGTCCAGCAACATCTAGAAGGCTAGATGATTCCCACTTCTGCCTTAGCTAGAATCCAGGATGTGTTGACTGTCCTGTCCTGTACAGCTTTCACTACCTCTAGTCAGTCCAAGATGACTGGAGAAGCCCAGTCATCTTGGACTGACTAGAGGTAGTGGAAATTGTAGAGTCGGCCCTCCACGTTTGCTAGGGTTAGGAGCATAGGACTCCCACAAAAATGGAAAAATTGCAAATATTGAAATGTATATATGTGTCTGTGGGAAGGGGCTGGAGGCATGGTGGAAATCCAGAGTCTAAACCAGGTCTGGGAAAAGGAGTCAGTTGGCATGCTGATACTATAGTTCCTCTCTCTCACCCATCTCCTTCCTTGGGTGGGTAGGTGGGTTTGGCATCAGGAGAGGGATTGTAGTGCTAAGAAGTTGAGCTGCGAGCCATCTCTAGCTGTCTAGGTAGCAACTAGGGTTGAAGGAAGAGGACTAGAGGCAGCTTTTTAAAGAGCTGCATGGCCTGATCAGAGCCACCAAGAGGGAAGGTTCCCCTTGAAATGAAGCACCTGAGGTGTGGGGACAGGGTTTGGTGATACTTTCAAATAATTAAATTGGTGAAAATGAAACCTTCAGATTTGGAAGACCAACTGCATATAGTTGTATAACGTGGCACATAGATGGTGCCAGATTGAAGAGAGATGCAGCTGGTGTTGACCCTCAGGGTCAGGGAACACCCAGGGACCACCCAGATTGTCACTCAAAGATCAGTCCGCAATGGGGCTATCATGCAAGAAGCCAGCTGGGCTGACAGTGTTTGTTCCAGCAATTCATGTTTTTTAAAAGATATTATCAGGGAATGGCTAGCTGGATATGTATGTGGTTAGAGATGTACATTATATTATTTTCACTAAAGGATGCATTCAAAATTTAAAATGCAACGCTTTTTGCAATTTACATTGTTTGTTCTGTCTGTTTTCCTTGTGAATAAATATAACAGTGCTGTCCCACAGAGACAAACAAATTTCCTGTGTTAAAACCAAAGAAATCATGTTAATACTAGCTATAGTTTCTTGGTTTGCAGAAGTCTTGGTCAGGGGTTTATCTAAAGAAATGATTGTGTGTGACCCAAAACACTGTGCACATTAGTTTTCCTTGCCTTACTAAAAGGCATCACTACAATGCAGTTTTTGGCAAGATGTACGGAAGCATCTTGGTGGCAGCACTGTAGCAGTTGAAATAAAAATAATTGTGGGAAGTGGGGAGGAATGGCGTTGGCTCAGTGACAGAGCACATACTTTGCAGGTTGAAAGTAGCACGCTCAGTGCCTGACAAAACCCAGAACAATTTCTCCAGGAAGGGCTAGACATCCTGTTAGGCAGAGTGAAGCACCTGCCTGAATTGTTGGATGCTGCTAGCCAGTAAAGGAAGCCTTCTGCATTTCCCACAGTTTTTACCTCTGAGGGGTGGAGGAAGTAGGCAAGAGGGATGCATGCTTTTTTTGTGCCCCTCAAGGAAAGATCTCTCTGTAATAACTAAAACAGCTGTAAAATGTGACATTTTGCTTTCTTCATTTTTCATGAGCCTCCAAAACCACCCCATCTCCTGGCTTAAAGTAGGCATGTCACTGAAAATGTGCTGGTGCAGCCTTTTTGGGGAGGAGCATGAAACAAAATTGACCCCCAGTAGAGTTGCCCACCTGTGATGGTCTACTTCAGAAGTTAAGCAGCTTCCTGTTTCCTTAAAAACAAAATGAAACAAACTTCAATTGCATGTGAATTCTCTGTGATTCCTCTTTTTTACCTTTGATTTGTACTAGTACTATGAGCTACGTTGGATACTAAACAGTTTTCTGTGTTTTCTTTCTTTAGGCGCACCGTGAGGGAAGACTTCTCAAGCTGGTTGAAGTGAATGGCCAAGCAGCGGCACCTTCTTATGACTACGATCTGATAGTCATTGGAGGGGGTTCTGGTGGGCTTGCAGCTTCCAAGGTAGGATCAGTGAAAACATTCATGTATGAAACTTGGTTTCACTTTGGCACTTCTTAGAAGAACCCTGTAACAACTCCTCTCTGGTCTAACTTTGTCGTGTCCTAGGCAAGAGATCTTGCACAGACAGGGCAAAATTGCTTAACTAGAAGTTTCCTCACACATCACAACAGCAGCAGCTTCCATATCAGTGGAGTAGTGAATCTACCCTGGGTTTTATTTTGAATTTTTAAGTCAGTATCCAAGGGTGTGGAACCTATTTTGAGATTAGGATGCAGCACCTTGGATAACTTATTGAAAGTTCAGACTAAAACCCAGAGTGGATTTCCTTCCCCCACTGACCTCAGAGCGTCTAGCAGTCACTGCATCAGGACTTTTTTCCCTCCCTAGAAATCCTCTCCTCTGTGCACTCTGAAAGTGCGCTAAGATGTTTGTGTCCAGGGGACTGCAGCCCTTTTGCTGATAGAGCAACTGCCTACCATCCTTAGCCTTGCCTCTACACACAGCTCCTTCTCCACCAGAATCTTTTGGATGTGTAAGGCAAACTTAGTGTAGCCTTGGGGTGTCACCAAGACATTCTGGCTCCACTCAAAAAGACCAGAACCCCACCTCAAATGGGTCTTTGTTACAAAAACCATTCCTGCCTAACCAAAGTCCAGATTTGGCATCTGGATTTGAATTGGTATGGATTCCTACCCCTTCACAGGAGTGTTTAACTGAGCAGTGAATGAATCCCAAATATCTAGAGGGATGCTGTACTTGAGAGAGTTTATGTTAAGCTTTGAAATTCTGTTCAGATATGATGATGTATTCAGTTATTTGTAGCAGCTGTTTCTGAGAAGGGGGGGTCATAGTAAGCAGACGGGGTATGGATGGTCTTCCAGATGTTGGAGGCGAATGGCTCCCATGAGTCCTAGCCTGATAGATGATGGGATTTGCAGTCCAGCTGCATCTAGAGGAGGTCATATGTTCCTATCCTTGCCATGGCACAACATGAATACCTGCTGATAAGAAGCTGAGTGAAAATATTGGCACTAAATTCTAAAATAGTTTTAGAATTCAGAACAAAGCTACTGATAAACAGTTCTCTGAAATTTTAACCTTGGGCATGAAATGTGCAGAGTTCCTTGTTTTCGATATTTTCCGTTTAGCCCTCCTATTGTTAAAAAAAAAAAGAGAGAGAGTTATATTTTTAATAGCTTTGAAGAAGCACAAATGCATAATGTGCTCATGAGTGATGTAGATTGTCTAAAGTCAACACTGCTGATCATCAGCTTGAGAACAAGCATGGTTGATTTGGGAAAAACAGAACCAGCAGATTAATAAATGCTATCTGCACTAGAAGAAAGAAAACATACTTTTCAGGCATAATCCATATCAGTAAAGTAGTTAAGATGCATTTTTTAAAAAAATTCACATTTGTGAGCTAAACTGTAAAGTAACTGGCTTAGGGAACCTGGGGCCTTTCATATGGCTTGAATTGTGACTGCTATTTATCTAGCTGGCTTGGCCAGTGGCAGTTGTAGCCCAAAAAAACATCTGGACAGCTCTGAGTTACCCACTCCCTGTGCTAGAGATTATTATAGGAGCAACAGCCTGCCCTAGGAATCATACCTTAGTTTTGTCTGTACATGAGGTGTGAATCCATGTGGCCCCCCAGAAGATGCGGAACTGGAACTCCTGGCATTGGCTATAGTGGCAAAGACTTCTGGGAGTTGCATTCTAATGAGCTCCGGGGGACTGCACGATTCTCACCCCTAGTGGCTCTCCAGAGTTTTACAGAGTTTAAATCCTGTAAAATTTAGGGGTACCAAAATTACCCTTGGTTTGAAATGGATCTGATCTGGGGCCTTTTCCCATCAAAAGCACATGCTCATCTGCCTATCTGTGGTTCTGCCTTTTTGTAAACTTGAAAATCAAACTGATCAGCCAAGGAAAATGGCTTGTGCCCTTAGCTGTATGGGTACTTCGTAAAATTTTTATCATACTCCTGCTAATACCCCAGGGTAATTTTGGTACTAATTGTTTCTCTTCTAGATGGCTTCTGTTGAGATTTAACTGGCTTTTCCCACAGCATGGCTTTCACTTTGACAGTCAGATACATAATGTTTTTTAAGCATGGACTTGCTGCTTTTTGAGAGGAAACACCCAGCTAATTTTGCTTGGACAGTGGGAATTACTCTGAATCTGGCCATGCCACATTTGTACAAATTTGTCTCTGGAACATGGTACCAGTCCTGGATGTTCCAGGGGCAACTAAATTGGATTTAAGGCACAGCTGCTTCTGCTGTGTGAGAGAGATACTGAAGAAGGAGCAGTTGGTAGTTTTGAAGAAGTGGGCAGATGGGCCCTGAACACAGTTAAATGTTACAACAGCTTTGGCCTTTTTGATGGGTCTACCACTAACACTAGTATTTGGTCCTCTGTGCTGGATGGCAGGGTATATACAGGTGCCTTCCAATTTGAGTTCCTACTGTGGCACCTGACAGAACACAATTGAGCAATTAAGATGGCAGGTGGCTTTTGATAAGCCAGAAAGTGGTAATTCATGAAAGCAGTGGATCAGGTACATGGAGAAAGAAGGTCTCAGTTCCTGCATTTTTTTAAAAGACGTGCAAAATCTTCAAGTTTGCAAGTGATCCCTGGCAAATTAGATGGGAGATGAGTATAGGATAGAGCAGGCCATGAATGCAGACAGCAGAGAACTCTCACAAGTGATCAGGAGCAGAGCCTTGGGGAAATTGTTTTTAGTATTATCATTCTCAGAGTCTACCAGGCAGCAGGGCAGATGATGGGTTCCTTATAATTAGTTCTTTTTTTTGCAGTAAGTGAGGAGTTTTGGCCTCATTACTTAGAAGTGTTTTGTATCATGTGCTTATAGCATTCTGATGTTCCTTTAAAATAACCAGTTACTTTTGAATAATGGCAAAGTAAAAAGTTCCATGTTAAAATTGCAATACTTTATCAACAAAAATGGTTTTAGCTTTGAAACAGTAATTTGGGCTAATTTGAAAAGTGACTATCCAACCTTTCAGCTTCCCTATGTCCTCTCTCCCCAACATGTGAAAGTTTTTAAGTGGGAGAGGGTGCATTTAAAGAGACTTCGACATCAAGCTTCTGAGTTAGTGTAAAATATGCAAAGCAATTTATCAGAATGCTTGGGCTCAATATACTTAAGCCGGGCTTGGCTAACTCACAACTGAAATTGATTATGTCATCTATTTTTCTTTGCCAATTCGTTAGCAGCGGGCAATGGGTTGCATACCCGTTATAATTGGATCTTTAATTCCTTGGCTTGTGTATTTGTGTTCTTCATGGTAATGTGACACACCTGTCTCTTTCATTGTTGGGCCTCTTGATTTTACTTTGTAATAGTATTTCCTCTACGGTTGCTATTGCTGCTTCTGACTTTGTGGGTGTGCGGATAACAGTTAATGCTTTGGCCCTCAGAATCTTATGCCACAATAAGTTATCCTCTGCCCCTAGACTGTAACAACTATCATGGTTGCTGTTCTGGCAATAGGAACTCCTGACAGTCACCATTCTCTTCTTAGAATGTGATTCTGTCACACTTGGCCTGTAGCTGTTGCAGCCATGATTGGGAAGCGAGCAGGTTTGCAGGGTGCTTTGACATCTTACATTGACGATATACCTTGTGTTGTGGCAACACCAGTGCCATCTTGATTGCTCAGTTGTTCTCTGTCAGGAGCCATAGAGGAAATCAAAATGCAAAGTTGTTGGATGTACTTAGCCATCAAGCATGGAGGGGCCCATCTTGGTTTTGTTAGTGGACCCTAACAAGTATTGGTGGCCCAAAAATTGTCTCTAGAAATGCCACGCACTGAGGAAACACTTGGGAGTGAGAAGTGGCAAATTTTTTCCATGACTTCTTTCTATACGCTCTGATATTCTGAGTTTTGGTTAGAAGCTTAGGACCAAACCAGATAACCTATTATTCACACTTGGGTTGTATGTGTGCTTAATTAGCCTAGCCTGCCTCTTTCCCCCTCAAATAAAGTATCTAGTCTTGATCAGGGTCATGGTTCCAATCTTGATTAGGGGCCACATCAAAAATTTTCCTAACTTTCCTCCAGCACTGCCCCTACTCCTATTTGCCTCTGAAAATATGTTTTCTTAAGGACAGAACCTCCAAAAGCAAATAAAAATTAGGGTGGAGTGAGCCTTTTTTTTCCTTTTTTTGATCTATTATGTGGGTCTTTGTGGCTGTCTTTTCTTCAAAAGAAGTGGTGCATTTAAGTACCCTTTTTAAAAAGCATGAATAATGTAATGTGTAGCTTCTTTCTCTGATCTGAGTGAAGGCCAGCTGGGACCTGTAAGCTTTCCCATATGTGTAGTATGTTTATTTGTAATGATTTGTCTTGGAATACTTAAAATGCAGGCCATGACCTGGGGGCTAAGACATTGCTCATGTGCCCATGACACTTAACAATTGTATCACTTCATGTTTCAGAGTAAAGCTAATATAGAAAGGTGTTCTGGAGTATAAATACCATGTGATTCAGAAGTCTTAAGGGCCATTACATACTGAATGCCACCCATCACTTGGCCAAGTTGTGGTTAATTCAGGCAGCGAAATAATTGTTTGGCATTTAATTAAGTTCATGTTGTTACAGTTTATTCCCCCACTCCACTCCAGCGTTCAGTTAAATGCTGCTTTTCTTTCGTGATTAAAGTAACTGCCATGAAAATCCAATCTTGTGTTTCCATCAAAAGAGAAAATGAAACAGGGCATTGAATGAAATTTCCCTAAGATGTTTCCTCACCTCAACCCCCCCCCCGACATTTCAGGCAAAGTCAAAATGACAGATCCATCTTAACAATATGTTTTCCCAGTAACTACCTGTCATACTAATTAGTAATTTGCTTGGGGGAGAAATTGCCTCTTGTGATGTGTGGTTGTGTACATGCAAATAAAGTCCTACAGTTTCTAAAATCAGCATTGGCTACATGGGTATTTAGGATAATATCAGGTATAATGGCAGCAATTATGGGGGATTACATGTGTTGTAATGCAGTTTATTTACTGTTTTAGAGACACTAGGGTTTCCATTTTTGACTGGTCATCCCAGTCTTTCAATATTTAGTCAGCTGCTTATTGTTCGGTGTAAAATTGGGATTGCATTCTGACACTTTCCTAGAAAACAAATTGTACAAAACAAATCTTCGGCAAGTCATGCTCTCTCATTCTCAGAGGAAGGCAATGGAAAACCCTTTTGAACAAATATTTTCAAGAAAACTCTGTGATAGGTTTGCTTTAGGGTTGCTGTAAGTCAGAAATGACCCGGAAGCACACAACAAGAGCTTCTAGACAGCCCCATCATGTTGTACTCCAGATGTACTGTGATTTCAGCTCCTATCATATAGCTGGGGTTGGTGGCAGTTGTAATCATATCATTTGGAGGGGAAGGTTGAGGAAAAGCTAAACTTGTTGGTACAAACATGGAGGAAATGAGGTTGGGAATGAGATCTGAGTCTGAAGTCTACCAAGCTGCTACTGCAGCCTTTTGGAATGCAGTTGTCTGCTATTGTTCTGTTTACTGCATGACAATAGGTTGTTGCCCAACTTCAGTAATGATGGGGTCATTGTGTTGCTTCTGTAATCATCAAAGTTTTTGTGGGTAGTGTGTGTTATCCATTTCCCTCCTCTTCCTCATACATGTTCACTGAGCACTAGCAGTAGGCGAACTGCCAGTTTAGGTTTCTGACAGCAGCCTTTGAAGTCAATAAGAACAGCTTAGCTCCTAGTTCCTAGGAGCAGCAGCAGCAACAACAAAATTGTGGCACCTTAAAGATGGTGTAAGCTTTCATGGACACTGTGTGGTTTGTCAGGTGCATGATTTGTTATCCGCAAAGTGGCAGCTTTATATACCCTATATGGCAGAATATACACTCAAGGTATACCAACTTGAGGTGAATTTGCCAACTTGACATCGGTCCGTAAGGTATCTGATGAAGTGGACATCTGTGAAAGCTTATAATGTAATCGTGGCTTCTGAGAGCTGACACTTGGCCCAGGCAAAATACATGCCTTCCTCCTCTCTAAATCTAGCAACAGACATTATAATCGCTCTCTGAGCTGTGGTGATACCAATATTTATTTTGTAAAGGTCTCAGCCCTAGACATTCCTCCACACCACCATATCTATAGTGACCGTGTTACCCTTTGAGGTTACACAAAACTCGTTATTTTTTTCTGCAACAGACCAATACAATCCCACCTCTAGAAATAATTCTTGGATGTGATAGTAGATCTTCACTTGCTCAGTGGTATACCTTGCTAGTGTTAGGAGGCTTACTTCTGAGCAAGAATATGGGTCATTGCAGTTTCTAAGACAACCGTAGAGAACTCGAAATCTTTCTTCTAGTGATCACTTTAGACCTCTGGCAAGAGCAGTCTATTTCTCTTCTACTACCCACTGCCTTCACAGAAAGACAGGTGGACAGAGAAAGAAATAATGGGCTGTTCATCCACTGCTGTCACTGACAGAATTCTCCCTCCTCCCTCCACTGTGAACCTTGAGGGGAAGAAAAATAGCTTCTCTATTTCATCTTTAGGAAGAGGAATAATGCATAATTACCTGCTTAGATGAGTTTTCATTCTACAGTATCATCCAAAACTGTAGGCTACATAAGCCAGATTAATGGTATACACACACAGAAACGCGCGCACACACACATGCGCGCACACACATTGTTGAGGACAGAAATCTGAAAAATATTTAATTAAGCAATTGCTTGCTACAACTCACTCATCAACTTACATATGAACAGTGAGAGAAATTATCAAAACATTGGCACCATCCATGCAGGAAACTCTGGAATCTGAAGGCTTGTAGAGAAATACAGTCTTCAAGGCAAACAAAAAAGGAAAAAAAAGGGGAAAAAAAGAAAATTAAGGGGAGAACAAAAGCACAGGAAGCAGCCCAGTGCTTATTTTGGAATAATTTGCATTCAAGTGGATATAGACTTTGGAAGAGAATGGAAAGCTGATGGGAGAAGGGGGAATGGAACAGGCTAAACTGGCAGAGGGCACAACTGACATTTTCTTGCAGGTCCTGCATTACCTATAATGCACGTTATCAACAGTGGTGGATGTTTGCAATCCCCCTTATTTGTGTAAATTCCCCCTTTCAAAAGCTTGCCTTTATTTCATCTCCAGGAAGCTGCTAAACTTGGCAAGAAGGTCTTGGTTCTGGATTTTGTGGTCCCAACTCCCTTGGGAACAAGATGGGGTAAGTAATTAGTTCTCAACTTCTGTTGTTTTGGGAGGCTGCCTTCTGCTTAGGTATGAAATTTCTTGCTACCTTTAGACTGAGTTGCATTGTTGAATGTTTTCATTCTTCCTTTTGTTTGAACCTTCATTGGCAACAGATCCAGGGTCGACAATATGAAGTAATACTTTGCACACTGCATAATTCACTGCCACAAATGATGATGCCTATACAAGAACATTTGATAAATTCATAGTGGGTGGACATCTCAGTGGATATTAGTCATGATAGCTAAATGGAAGCTCCAAGTTTAGAGCATTTCATTTTCTGGACAACTCCAAGCCTTCTCAAGTTCTGTAATATACTCCTAAATGTTTGGGTAGGGGAGGAATTTGACAACAGACGGAAACAATTGTTGTTTTTGTGACCTCTTCGTGTGTTTTCTGGAGGCACCTAGTTGACCAGTGTGAAAAAACAGAACACTGCAACAGATGGACCTTTCATCTGGTCTTGTAGAACTCTATCAAGAAAAGTACAAATTAGTCCAAAGGGCAGCCATGCCATATTGGGGAAGAGGCTTTCAGATTTAGTGCAGCAACTGGCGGAACTGGAGAATCTTGGCCTGCTATATGTTTTGGACTGTAGATGCCATCAGTCTGACCCACCAAGGCCAGTAAGGAACAATGGGAGTTGTAGTTTAAAATGTCTGGTAGCTAAAGTCTTCCCATCCACTGAACAGAAGAAACTCCGTAGTGGAGTCCAGCTTTTGTGCTATGACTCTTACTTGGGTTTGTGGATACATTTATTCTTCATCATGACCCTAGCTGTTGGTATGTGGTGAGAGCAGGGCAAGCTGAGGCCTGGTTCTTATGTGAAAATCTTGAGTGTCCTTCTTTCACTTATCATAATGAAGAACAGAGCTTGGGAAAGTTACTTTTTTGGGTTACAACTTCCAGAGTCCTCCAGCTAGCATTTCCAAACACTGAAGGGTACTTGCATAGCCTTTCATGTTATAAATGTTGACCTAAAATTTTCTGGTTTATCCATGGCTGGCTTGGATCTGTTGCATTTATTCTCTATATATCATAGAGATGGGGACCAGGACAGTACGTGTATGATCATTTGTTTTTGGGAAGTTAGGGTTCTGATTTACTTATAGCAAGAGCAGCTTACCATCATTCAGAAATTATTGGGCTGCAACTCCAAACAACGAGGCATAAATTAATTAATTAAATAAATAAGGTTGATAGGACTTGCATTCCAACACCATCTAGAGTATCACAGGCTACCCATTCTTGACTTACACCTGATTGTGTTTTCTCTTTTTTAGGAGGAAGCTGAGACAGCTACCTTCCTAAATATCTTCACTGAAAAAGCTGATTACTATCAAAGATTAACAGATCAGGGTGTCTACTGATGGTGCCCTTGTTTTTTGTGTCCAATAGCTGGCAGCTCTGGTGTGTGTTCCCATATGAAACTGAATAGGTTGCTTTCCTTTTGCAGGACTTGGAGGAACTTGTGTGAATGTAGGCTGCATACCTAAAAAGCTAATGCACCAGACAGCTTTGCTTGGGCAAGCCATACGAGACGCACCCAAGTTTGGGTGGAAATTGGATGAAAATGGTAAGGGCATAGAACATATTTATTGTGCATTTCCTGTTTGGAGGTCTAAACCAGAGAAGGAGGGGGTTAAAGAGATGAAAAGGGACAGTGGGATTCAAAAATCTCAAGGCCTGTTTGTAGATATTCCAATTTAAAGTGTCAAAAATTGTGTATTCTTAAAAAAATTACAATTACTTTTAAAATGCCTTGTAATAACCAGAGATAGTAGTAACTGTAATAACCTGTGGCCTCTCCACATTCATGAGGGTTCTGGGTGCTCAACCTTTGTGAAAGTGGAAAAACCATGAATAACTCCCCCCGCCCCCGTAATCCCGCTCCCATTCCTCTCTGGAATTCCCCTCTACCATTCCTTTGTCTCTGGTCCCAACACTCCCAGGGGAAGGAAAAAGACAAGGTAAAGGACTTGCTGGTATTTTCCCCTCATATGGAGAAGAGCAGAGCACTGAGTTCTGGCATTCCAGATACTTCTGGTCGCCATCTTGAGAAAGGAGATTCCTCCCAGAGGGGAGGGGTAGCAGCAAAGAAAGCACCTGACCAATCACTAGCCATTACACAGCAGAATGTACATCCAGTGGCAGAGAGGACACACCTCCAGCAGTGGAGGGGGGTGGCTTTGCTCACGCAAATGGAAAAAAATGTCCATTTTATACAAGCCTGGGGTGAGGAATGCAAAGAAATGGGAGGAAGAGAAGGAGGGGCAAGCACTTGCTTCGTGAATAATCAAATTCACAAAGGTCAAACCTGCAAATGTTTTGTACGTTCATTACAAGCAGGAGTGCATAGAGGGGATGATGAAGCATACTTGTTCCTAGCAAAGAGATTGGCACAAAGCTCTGATGACATGAAAGCAAATATGAACTTGAAATATGTAGCATCGTCTCTTAAAAAAAATGTAAAATGGTGGTTTAGATGGTTTTAAAGTGTGCTGACACAACAACATACAAAAGACTCTGGACCATGTTCTTCCACATCATTATCCCTGCACTGTGTCAGCAAAACTCCATAAACTCTGGAGAATTTTAATTTAATTTTCAAGAAGGGGAGGGCCGTAGCTGTGAGGCGTGTGTCTGTTATTAGGCAACTGTTAATGGAGACTGAATGCTTTGGGAAACCAAAGACACAGATAAAAGCTAGGTTCTCTTTCTTTTAATGCTCAGCCGTAAAGCACAGCTGGGATACCATGACAGAAGCAGTTCAGAATTACATCAGCTCTTTGAACTGGGGATATAGAGTATCTCTCCGGGAGAATAAAGTCACTTACGAAAATGCTTATGGAGAATTTGTTGCACCACACAAAATTAAGGTATCGAATCTCTTCTCTGTCCATCTTTTGCATCATAACGCTTGCACTTCCTTTCTTAGCCAGCCTCCAACAAAAGTATTCCAGGTCAGGAATAGGGAACATCTGACTCTCCGAATGTTTGTGGAGTGCAGTTTCTGGTGTCCCTTACCATTGCTTATGCTGGCAATAGCTGATGGGAATTTCAATCCAAGAACATCTGGAAAACCACAGGTTGCCTAGCCTTGTGTTTGCCATGAGATGTTTAAGAAGAAGCACATTGTTGTGAGCCTGGCGACTATGAATGGCATTCCAGGGACCCTTATCCATGAAAGCTCATAACATAACAAATGTGTCTTTTACTTGTCACAGATTCTGATTTATTTTTTCCTTTTCACATGTCTGTTGCTGTAGATTTCATTGGTAGCATTAGCTTTGCAATGCTTAGGGACCCTGTCTTTGTGAGGTATATGAAGTGGAATGGAATGAATTGTGGATTCCAGAAAGCACAAGCCATAGTTGGGCATTTGTGAGAATAAGAATGTGAGGGAGCCTCAGGAAGCCACAGAGAAAAACAAAATGGAGAAGGAAACATTTCAGGATTTGCTGTTTTAATAGCATGTGCTGGCCCTGTGTTGCCTGATCAATATCTTGGTCCATGCATAAAGGAACTATTCTGGGTGGACATCATCGATATTGGTCCATATTTGGATTCCCAGCTAAAGTCTCAGATGGTGCTTCTCCACCTGCTGCTTTGGCTAAGAACGCAGCTTAGCTCCTCCTCAGTCTTCCCCACACACTCTCAGTCAGTGCTTTCAAGAGCCAGTTGAGTTCGATTTGGGTCTCAGCCATGTCCTACAACCAGAAGCTTAAATCAGCAACACTGAAGATTTTCTTTTTCTTAGAGTTAGTGGAAGTTGCTCTACTGAAATTGTGTTGGGCTTCAGGAGAGCATAGAGGGACCAGGGCTTTTTCTGAGCTAGGTCTATTGGTGGGAAGCTTTACCCCCCGCATATATGAGAACACAATATTGCTGAAGCATCTAGATGACAACAGTAATTTCATATCTACAAATTAAGCCTCAGCAATTGGAGCCAGTCCACAAATACCATATGGTTCCTGCAGCAAAAGTGGGGAACATGTGGTGCTTCAGGTATTTTGTTGGACAGCAAATCCTATCAGCTATAGTTGTGGGAGGTCATGGAATTAGTAGTCCAGCAGCATCTGGAGGTGAACAGGTTGTCCAACAGTGGCCTCCATTGACAAGTGTTTACCTAGGAGGTTATTTTCTCCTTCATAGGCTCATTCAGTCTTTGAGGTCATCCACAGAGGTCCTCCAGGCAGGGCCATCTGCTCCTAGTGTCCCCTTGGCAGATGTTTGGAGCAGGACCCTCAATATAGCCGCCCCTACTACGTTGCGTTCTCTTCTGTCAGAATTTCAATGTACTCTGACAGTGCTCAGTTTTCAGCACATGTTAAAATCATACTTATTTGATCAGGCTTTCCTCATTTAGTCCAAAATCTGTTTCTTGGGCCTCAGAAAGAATTTGGTTTATTTTCTGGGTTTTTGTGTGTGTGTTTTAAATTTTATTGAAATACATTGCTTTGAAACTTTTATGGTATATAAATATTTGCAAATAAATAGATAAATGGAATGAGAGTTGGCAGTGTTATAAAGGCTATATAGATCTTCCCCTCAGGCTAAGATATAAGAGTATTCTTCTCTGTCATTATATTCCTAGGCAACAAATAATAAAGGAGTGGTGAAATTTTACACAGCAGAAAGGTTTCTGATTGCCACGGGAGAAAGGCCTCGTTACTTGGGCATCCCTGGAGACAAAGAATACTGCATCACCAGGTGAGAGAAAATGCTATGAGGGCTTTGCATGTGTGCTTTCATTCCCAGCAAGTGCAAGAGGTTATGAGTGAAGTAAACAGGCCTGCTTCAAATATCAGTTGCTTCGAAGTGGAACAGTCTCAGTTTTTGCTGAAAGCCATATCCATGGTAAAACTGCTCCTCACATAAAATACTTATCACCTTTCTACATTGGGCAGAGAAATCCATTTTTAGTTCCTCTCTAAAATGTTGATGTTGAAGTTAACTTTCCCATGAGGGTATGCTTTTATGCTGGGATGTGTAGAAAACAGGATCAGATCTACCAGCTGCAATGAGTTGTATATGGTGAATCCGGCATCCCATCCTCATAGAATCATCATGTAGGAAGGGGCCTCATGGGCCATCAAGTCCAGTCCCTTGCTCAGTGCAGAATCTCCAGCTAAAGCATTCCCAGCCAGTCACTGTCCACTCTCTTTTTGAAGATGGCCAGAGGAGACCCCAGCGCCTCCTCCAACCGCCTCTCTCTAAATGATTGGTTCTATTGCTGAATTGCTCTTACTCAAGAAGTTCCTTCTAATGTTCAAGCAAAATCTGCCCTATAACTTGAAACCATTAGACCTGGTCCTACCTTGTGGGGCAGCAGAGAACAAACCAGCCCCCTCCTTTCTGTGACAGCCCTTGAAAGAGTGGAATCGTTTTACTACTCCTTGATAAGTGATCTGTTTTTCTCTCATAGTGATGTGTTATATCTCAGAAGCATGCATTTTTCCATGTCTAACATTTTTGCCACAGATGCTCATTTATATAGCTTCTGTTTTCCAGTGATGATCTCTTCTCTCTTCCCTACTGCCCGGGAAAGACATTGGTGGTTGGAGCTTCCTATGTGGCCCTTGAGTGTGCAGGCTTTCTTGCAGGGCTTGGCTTAGATGTAACAGTCATGGTGCGTTCCATCCTCCTGAGGGGCTTTGATCAGGATATGGCAAACAAAGTAGGGGAGCACATGGAAGAACATGGTGTCAAGTTCATTAGAAGATATGTGCCCAGCAAGGTAAGAGCTAGAAACTGCCTCCCGATCATGCTACTTTTAAAAGTAGCCTTTACACAAATATGTTTAAAGTAATAGAGGTCATCTTGGAGCTTTGAAAAAATGCTTGTTTATTTCATTGTTTCTTTGCAAAAACTCTGCTGTTGGCTTGGGCTTATAGAAGTTGTAGCTCAATACTTCTGGGGAGTGATGAAGAGCCAGCCTTACATCACATCAGACTATTTGTCCATCTATTCATACAATGGGAATCATGTAGCCACGCAGTTGTTGTATATTACGACAATCCTAGTCAATACAGCCAATGGAAAGGAGTGCTGGTGATGCATTTAAAGAGTCACATGACCCCATCCTTATCCCATCATTGTCTACGTTGACTAGCTTTGGCAGTCCAGGGTCTCAGGTCCAAGGTTTTTCCTGTCACCAACCACTTGATAATTTTAAATGGAAATGTTGGGGGTCAAACTTGGGACCTTCCACATGCAAGGTATGAATTCTACCAGTAAGCAAAAGTCTCTGTGTTTGGGCCATTTGAGAATTTATAGCTGGTGAATCCCATGTGTGTTTCATTGCTATGATATTTCATGGGTTGAGTTCTCTGTATCATATTTAAGACATGTGATGGCAGAAAAGGAGGCCTCATAAAATAATTGCAGCTTGATTTTTGAAACTTCTTACAAACTTTTAAGAGGAAAAAGGAGAATCTGGTATGGTGGTGAGAGATAGTCATTCCACTGTCTCTCTTTTCCACTTGCTTCTCTTTTTAAACAGAAATACAATTCAAGTGTAATTTCATTCTGTTTGGGGTCAGAGTTGAAACATCAGCTACAGAAAAAAAAATTCCATTGTGACCACCAAAGGCAGCAGGAAAATGACACTTGAAAAAGATACAACTACCTTGGCAAGCACCACATCTCCCCCCCACAAATAATCATTTTAACAGTTTTCAGCATCTTCCCAGGAAAAACAAACAAAATGCCCTCCCCAAATTCTCCATCTTCTAACACAGTGGTGAATTTTGAGAGTCTGTTTTTCTCTCAGCCCTAGAAAAAATAATGCAATTCTGTCTGTCCTGAATTCAAAAGACCCAGAACTTCTTTCAGTTTCTATCTTGCCTGTCTGTGTTTTCACTCACTGAAGGCAGCTTACAATATACAGTCAAACTGAGATCGCATAAATAATAAAGTAGGGTTTTTTGTTTTTTATAAAATTGGGCCACTTCTATTTGCAGAGAGCATCGCTTGTCACTGACTTGGACCATTGCTAGTGTTAGGGCGTTTTCCCTTGAGAGAGGAAGAATGGGTATGTGTGTGCCATAGAGGGAGAAGAAGCATTTCCTGTAATGTTTAATACATAATTATTTTCCAATAAAGGATAATGTTTTTCCAGTTTTGGTGAGACATTAAGTTGGAGCATTATAGACTTTCAGATGTTCGCAGAGCGGAACATTAAATAAAGAAGATTCTTTCTGTGTTTTTTCTTAGCACACGAAGCAATTGTGGGGGAGGAACTTTTCAGTGTATCAGCCATCCTTTGCTGAGCAAATGTGACTTGCCTTAATAAACAATTTCAAATTCATCAGAAAAGCACAATATAAAAATCACAGAGAATGGTCATGCTTTTACTTTGCATAAATTATATCCATTACTAGGTTGAAGAGAGAGAGTAGCATTTCTTTCTTTAATCAGGGTATATTTAAGGAATGTAAAGAAGCTCAGTCCTTTTATTATCTTCGTTCTCTGAAGTCCAGTATATTCCTATAGTACAGGGATTGGGAACTTCCAGGTGTTGGTGTCTGGGGAGACCTGAGAGGCTGTACTCTCCATCCTGCTGTGTTTTCCTTCCCATTTTTCCTTTTATTTTGAAAAAAAAAATGGACACAAAATATTACTCCTCCTCAATAGGAGCAACACTTTTGGTGTGTTCTGGGGGCCTCTAATTTCTTTTAGGCACAGGAGAGGGCTTATTGTAAACAGGAAGATGACCAGAAGTAAAGTTGTAGTTGACTTCCTGTTTTAAGAACACTTCTTCTGGGCCTAAAACAGACAGGAGGGAGGCAAAAAAATGTGGGAGAGTTCCCCCACACTGCAAGGACATGGAGGGGGGCATTTGGGGTAAAAAAAACTGTTTTGGAAAAAAATATGCAAAAAAATTAGGAGGAGGTACTGTGGCTTCAAAAGCTGTCTTGCGAGGCTTTACAGGCTATACCTGTTGTTCGTAAATGCTGAAGAAAGAGGAATGAGGGAATGTAGGAACTGTTAGGGTTACCCCCAAACCCCAAATTCAACAGGGCCAGATATGAAATATCAGGTCCATTGCATACATCCCGGATATGCAGTCGATTGGCGGGTGAATTCTGAATCAGTCTGGAAAGATCCTCAGGAAAACTTTGGCCCTTTCTCTTTCTCAAGGAGAATGCAGCCAAACCATTTCTTGTGGGAGCAAGAGAAGGACACGTTATCGTTAAAAGGAAGGCTTTTTTATAAGTTTGCAGTAATGATCTCATCAAATGCACAGCACACGTGCGAAGCTCAGGCAAGAATAATCACTGTTGCAGGACCAAAGTCCTGATAACATTGTTACTAGCAAAATCCTTCAGTTAACAATCAATAGTGAACCTTGGATCACACATGTTGTATTTACTTGGCAGTGAAGTACAAGAAATATTGTTACAGAGAATAACAGAGTGCTGGGAACTGATGCCTGAAACCAAGGCATCAACTTTGCCAATTAATTGTCAGCAACAGGAACAACTTTTAAAGCTGACTAGAGTTCAGAATGGAGGACCTTTAGTTAAGGAAATGCAGAGAGAAAGAGAGAGGGATCCTTTAGTGGCCATCTGACAGCTTAGACCAGAGCTTTCCAAACTTTTCATGTTTTTAGACAGGCATCATTTTGCAACCCAGTAATTCAGTTTTACTAGAAACCAGAGGTTAAACTAACCCCTTCTCTTATAAGAGATACAGACACATACATAAATTGTAGTAACAAAGTATATGGGGACACAACATGTCATGAAAACCTTTCATCTATTTTTTAAAAATATATGATTTATAAATAATAACATATATTTCCAAGATTGTAGGTGACACACCTACGCACTTCAGGCGACACACTAACATGTCACGGCACATCATTTGGGAAGCCCTGGCTTAGGCATTTAAACAGACAATACCCTTTGTGACTTGAACTGTCCAGGGTGCTGAACCTCTCTCGGCCCTGAGGGTAGACCATGGAAATGCTGGGGAAACTCTATTCAGGGTCCTTTTTCCACTTACAATCCATATACATGACCACACCTGTATGTGACTTCTCAAAGCAGTGGGCAGGGTTGAAAAATAATTTCTCTGAGATTGTAATTGGGATAGGATTTGAAACATGCAGCGTGCTTTGTGAATGTACCAACATAGTGGAATGACTTGCTCTCCCTTATGGAGTCCTAAATTCAGACTTTCCCATGTAGGATTGCCAGAAAACTGAAGAAGGCTACTGTACTGTTAATGGTTGTGTAGAAGATGGAATTTCAGCAGGTGTTGCTTGTTACCTGGTTGCATGACAAGCAATGACTGCTGAAATTCCGTCTTTTACACAACCATGAAAGGTATAGGAGCCCTCTCCAGTTCTCAGTCTGGCAACCTAATTCCCATCTGCTACATGTTTTGGGGAAAAGTGATGGTTAGAATCATTCACACCTTTGCTGCATCATGGTGTCAGGTAGCTGTCAGGGGAGGGTACCTTGGAGTTTTTCCAAAAAGGTTCACTTGATATATAACATTAATACAAGCACTAGGTTAGGGATTAGGAAAGTGTATTTCTCTAGATGTTACTAGACTCCTGCCTCAGTTGTAATCAGGTTAGCGTGATAATCATGATAGCAATCAGTCCAAGAACATCTGAAGGACTACAGTTCCCCCACCCACCTTCATTATTATCTTGGACAAACTGAGCCAAGCTTGTTTCATTCTCCTGAGCATCAATTTTTAATTATTAGATAAATATAATAGTGCTGGATTTTATATTATTCTGCTGTTTTGCTTTGGTGCTACTCATTTTAAGATGCCATTTGTTAATTGTTTTTAATGTCTGTTGTAAGCTGCCTTGAGGGGTTTTTTTTAATAGTAGAAAGGTGGGGGAGGGAGAAAAGGTCTTTAATTGTCCGAAGGCACTATAGCAGGAGGGCTGAAAAAGATTCTGTCTTGCAGTCTCTGTGGTCCAGAGTAGTTGTTAGCTGAGTTACTAATTAAGCTCTTGCCGGGGTCTCATAATCAAACCAGCATGCATTCAGACTTTATTGAGTTAGGCATATTTTGATCATATTGCCATCCTTATTGCCATCCTTATCCTGCAAAGAGCTGAACAACTACTTTTCCACGTTGCTGCTCTATGTAGCAAAGTCATATAAAGTAGATCTGAATTTTTTTTAAAAAAAGTTTGGTACTGGCTTGCCATGTGTTTTAACATATAGTTAGATGCCTCCCCTGAAGACTGCTGGTATTGTTTTAAGTAAAGCAGATGATGTTCTGTGAAATGGACTCAGCAGCAGGAAAGACTGGGTGACCAACAAGCCAGGAAGGACCCTTTTCCCCCTAAGCTTAGTGACAACAGAAATTCTACTTGCTAAAGCTTTTTTTCCTGCCCCAAAGATTTGGCATTGTGTGAAATTTAAATGCCCCTCATTACAGGAAGTACACTAGTTTGTATTCTCAAGGTGGTATTTCCATTTATTAATACCTTTTTAATTATTTTTCTAAATACTCAGCCTCTCTCGCCTTCTGTTGTCTGTGCATTTGAATTTGGATGCCGTAGCATAAATCGATGGTGGAGGCAGCAACCTTACTTTATTATATTCATTTCTTGCGCAGTGATGTTCTAAAAGAACTGCCGTAGAGCTGTCATAAAAATGATGTATTGATTTGTCAACAGCAAGACTTTGCACACTATGTATAAGGCTAACACTGAGGGATGCTTAACTGCTTCTGCCTCAGAGAAGAAGCTCTCTCAAGTCACATGTATTCATTATTTTTCTTCCTTGGAGATTGTATTGAAACATGTGGTGTCAATTTAGGGCTTTTTGTTAAAATCCTCTGGGTGCCTAGCAGGCTTGTCTTTTCCCTTTATAGTCATTCTGTACTGACATCAAGGTGAAACTAAGTGTGATTGGGGGCATCCACATTTGTTTCATTAAGAGATTGCTTCACCAATTCACATATAAAGTGAGTGGGGAAACAATCTTGAAAATTTAGCGGCTATGTTTGTATCTCATTGTAGCATCCCTTTTATCAGACAGAGTGATGTGCCCACCTCAAGCAGCAGATTTAGGGCCTTATGAAAAGGCAGCAGATGGTTAGTTCTTTATTGTTGTGTTTTTACTGCCACAGATATGGCGAGGGGATGCATCTGGGATTTTTCTGCTGCAAGTGGCAAAATAACTTGTCCTGACTTCCATAAGAGAGTGGCCCCGTTCTCTTCCTTGCCTGAGCCAGTAAAATATCTTGAGTTGGTCCTATACGTCTGGCTCTGTGGGAAGATAAAGCGGGGAAGAGTTCAACTCTCCTAGCCTACCTTTTTGATGTTGACATCAGACTTCTCTCATCAGTCTCTACTTTATACGCAGCCAGAAGAAACATATAAACAAAGAACATGGTTGCTCTCATCATATCTGCTTCTTAATAGTCATGTGTTAAAAGTGGGATCGTATGAGCACGTCTTTAGTTTCGATGTGAATAACTTCAGAACTTGGTAATCAAGAAAACTTTTATTATGGTTGTGGAGCAGCACAAATGTGAATAGCTTGAACATTTGTTTCCTTCATATTTAAATGGCTGGGTTTTTTCTTGTTTCTGTAATTTTGGGACATTTATTCTGAACTTTGTGCCTTCTGAAGGGTCTGAGGGGTTCTGCATCAAAGTGCTGTTGTATTAGATGCCACAAGAGTGAAAATACATTTCTGTTTTGATGATGTGAATAAAATGTATCTGCTTCTCCTACATGAAGGTAATGTTTACATTTTAAAAATTTTTGCAGATTGAACAGATCGAGGAAGGAACTCCTGGAGTACTAAGAGTCACAGCTGAGTCAACAGAGGGTTGTGGGGTATTTCAAGGGGAATACAACACGGTAAATAATTTGCATTGATTCTTTTTATTTCAATTAAACTGCATCAATGATTCTGAGGATTTTACATGCTCCGTTTTCCTTTATATAAGCAGAAATTGCCTTTTTATCTCTCTCTCTGTGTGCACACACACACTTGTGATACATAGAGACTATGTGGCCACCATGAATTGGGCTACGTGTTTTATTCATTTGTTCATGTGATTACAGCAAAGTAGCAGCCTGCCTATGGGATATACAGTTCTCATTTTGATATACAGCATGGTTATTTCTCTAGGCTTGCCATGCTATGATTGCTACTTCTGTGTCAAAGCTGTGGGAACCTGCCCCATATACTCTTTACATTGTAATTAGTTCAGTGGATGCTGGATCCTGATAGATTTCCTGCAGGTTATCTGAATGCAATATAATTAACATTGTAACAAAACATCATAATGAAACAAAACTGTCCTAATCTCCCAGGTGAGAAATGACTAACACAAAATCCTGATGTTTTGCAGGTGTTGTTAGCTATAGGAAGAGATGCCTGCACAAGAAAAATTGGCTTGGAGAAAGTTGGAGTGAAGATCAATGAAAAGTAAGGCTAAATCTCTTGGCTGTCTAATTACTGCTTCTGTGTGGTTTGTGTTTTTGCAGCATCAGTCTCGGAGACTTAAAGGATTTAATTTGTCAGGGAGGTATAAATTTTTTTTCTAACACATTTCTGTTGGAGTAATGAGGAATGCCTTAATATATAGCTTCCCATTACTGAAACTTGCCAAAAGGGCAAACTTTGCCATAATTGAAATGGCAGTGATTAACAATCTGGCAATCAAAGTGCCAGAATTATCTCACTCTGACTGTTTCATGGAAAAAAAGTCGTCATGTTAGTTGCTACTCTGAAATGGAGCTTTTGTGCTCTGTTTTGTTGCCAGTTTTAATGTAGGATAGAGTCCTTGTCTGTTTAGCAGTTACATAAAGAGAAGAATTTGAAAGATGTGGCTTCTTTTGTCATAATGTTGCTGAAATGAAACTTCAGAGATTTCTCTCTGGTGTGTACAAGGATGACATTTTTTTTCCTCCAGGTGGTAAAATAAGTTGATTGTAAAAACATTTTGATAGTTTCAATTCACAATCTAAAGTTCATATCTTCCTCTCCCATCTCCTCTCTCATGCAATCTTGTAGAACAGGAAAGATCCCTGTCAATGATGAGGAACAAACTAACGTGCCATACATCTATGCCATTGGCGATGTGTTGGAAGGCAAACTAGAGCTCACACCAGTGGCAATTCAGGCGGGTAGGCTGTTAGTACGGAGACTTTATGGTGGAGCAAACACAAAGGTAAGGGAGCTGTTCTCATTAGGATTGCTTCTACTGGTTAACAAAAGTTAATTGCTAAATCTCATTTGTACAGGAGTTAAACTAGTGGTGCTGAAGCCAAAATAATAATGATTAAAAAAAATCTTCTCCAAGATCTGTTTAAAACAGTGTTAGGACTACAACTCCCAGAAGATAACCATGTTGGTTGGGGAATTCTGGGAGCTGGCATCCAAAACAAACAAACAAACAAAGAGGAAACATTAAAAAACTCTAGTTTTAAGATGAGGTCCCTTGTGTATTGCAACAAGTGTTATCTTAGACCATTTTTGCCCAGCCTGGGTCACTTCAGGTGCTTTTGTCTACATCTATCCATTGGCCCCAAGCAATGTGGTTAACGGTCAGGAATGGGAGGAGTTGCTTGAAATATCTGGAAGGATCCATTTTGGGAAAGCTGGATTTAGCCCAAGGATGATTACCAAATAGGGATTAGAGGGCTATATTGCTTCTAAGAGATGTAGTACAACTGGTTTTTCACCATCCCCAGTATGCCCCAATAACTTCCTGGGGGCGTGGGGGAGCAGTTTTGCCAAATTTTGGGCACCACCTTTGATTTAGAGGCATATATGGAAAGAGGCATCTCTTTTAAAATAGTGCTTGCCCTTTGCATTGCTTATAGGTATTGCAAAATGTACTAAATGTGTGTGGTATTTTCCCTTAAAAATGGTTACCCCTTTAATTGAGAGGAGCTGGTTTTTTAATCAGTGAAAATTTTTAACTGATCCAACCATTTTGTTAATTAAATATCATGTCCTAGTTCTCATCAACTGCTGTCATTGCCCCTAACTTTGAAAGACCATGTGCTTGAAATTCTTGCTATACTGAAAGCAATGTGAGCAGTAGATAGCAAAGCTACAGACTCCCACTCTCTGACCAGTTTTGGTTGGACCTAATGACAGAGTACAAACCATTGCCACCCAGTCAAAGAGTGTAAGTTGCTGCCACACCCCAGCCCACACACTCTTGTTTACATGATGGATAGTTGGGCCTATGACACCTTTCCTTGTGTTTTTCAGGGGTATTTTTCTACTCCTATGATGGCTAGTGATAGGCCTGTTCACTTTAGCCTTGCTGTCAGTGTCCCTATACCTCTGAGAAATGAGTTTGGGAGGCTGTCTGTAGCTGAGAACTTCCATTCTTGCTGACTTTCTTTGTTATTTAGAATTCTGGAATCCTATATGTGTGAGAGATGAATTTCTTATATACTGGCTTTTGTGAGATGTCAGCTTGATCCTGTTTTTCTCCTTTACTGATACTGCTGGCTTGGAGAACTTACAAGTTGTATTTTTTCTTGACAGTGTGACTATGTGAATGTTCCCACCACAGTATTCACACCTATGGAATATGGTGCCTGTGGTTATTCTGAAGAAAAAGCAATAGAAAAATTTGGAGAGGAAAATATTGAGGTACTTCAGTTTTTAAAAAATCCTTTTCAGAATATGGCTTATCATGTGCATTCTTGGTACGTTCCCACCTCTTGGTGACCTCTCATCTTAGTGGTAATGGTGTCCTAGTCTGGAGAATCCTATAGTCCTGAGCACAGGGATTAAGATGCATGATGCAACGGTCTTGCTGATACTCAGGGGGTTTGGGTTTGCTGAGTACCTAGATGAGGGAACACTTGGGAATCTGTGTAATAGCCCTTTGAGTTCTTTCATGGAAGAAAACTAGAGTTGAAGTGTAGTAAAATATACACAACTAGTGTTCCTGTAGTCATTCTCTGCGATCATTCACAAGTTAAAGATAAAAGTGGTATTTCATTTTAAATCTTGTCCTTTAATAACTAGTTGAGGATTAATTCATACAACTCTTGAACGGTTTTGGCATAGTTTTCATCACTTTATAGGTAACATTCCTACTTTTTACAGTATCATTGTATCACTGTAGTTTGTATTTTTGATAGACTGTACATCTAGAAGACTCTGGTCAGTTTTCTAAAAAGTGAAATAAGTATCTTTCAGGAGCTGGGACGCTTCACTCTGTACCAATACTTAAATGTCATTTTTGCATTCCTAGATTTACCACAGTTATTTCTGGCCATTGGAATGGACTGTCCCATCCCGAGACAACAACAAATGCTATGCAAAGGTCATTTGTCATATTCCAGATAAGGTAATTATGTCATGCAATAAACTCCTGAATTTATTTTTCTTCACAGTTACCTACATCCTGGAGAATTTTTTCTCATTTTGTGTTCATTTTGTATGAATTACACTGCACTGCCTGATTATACATTTTGTGTATATGCATCTGTGTATGCACACCCACACAACCATGTGTATACTAGATGGTTCATTACATACATATGCAAATACCTGGGACGATGTGTCACATCAGGCATCCAATTAATGATGACAATATAAAGCTTCACTTGGGTTTTAGTTAATTGTACTCCCTTCATTTTGACAGATACAAATGTTACCTTGGAAATATTAGTTGGCTAGAAACCGCCCACAAATCCAATTCTCAATAACATTGTCTTTGTAATTGTGTAATAATACCCTAGCTAAACATCACAGTCATTAAGTAGCATCCTCTTTTATCTTCCATCAAGCTATCTGTTTAATAGGCACTGATGCCATCATTTTCATGTCATAGTAATGCTTGAAATCTAAAGTATTATGCAGGGCGGAAGTCCCTTTTAACCATTTTGGACTGCTTTTGAAACCCAGAGGTCTCACGTGAACAGTTTGAAACATAGAACAGGAGTTTCATGTAAAGTAGAGTAAGAAAATGAAAAATGAAAAAGTAAAGAATCCCTTCTTAATCTCTTTGGTTCATGCCTATGGTTTCCACTTTGCTTACTTCACTCATGTTTTCTTATCTTGATCAGCTCTTGCCTGGTTCAGCCATTTATCTCAAATCTGGGATCCTGAATTGGGAGCATTAGCTTCTGTGACATAGAACTGTACAAAATCTGAGTATCTAAGAAGCATGGGCTACAGTGAACCAAACAATTTTTTTTCAGTCTGTGTCCATTCTCCAGTACTTGGGAGCTGTTTTTAGAATGCAGTACTAAACACAGAAGGCCAAACACTTGAATGATATTAATATGCACAGGTCTGTTAAAGTGAACTTGGCATTACCAATTTTTCCAGGAACCTTTTCTGAAAAATTAGACTGTATAAGTTGTTGTCTTTAGGAACCATGATGCCATAATAGTACAGTTGGAAACATTGGAAATCAGTGTTACTTTGAACATGCATTTTATCAACTCAGTATGTTGCTTTTCCATCAGCATTATACTAAAGGAAATGTCCATACGTTTGGAGTATGGAAGTTTTTATGGATGAAAGGGTGGGATCCTCCTGCAATGCAGGTGAATGTCTAGTAGTCTTTTTTGTTGTGAAACAGTTCTGCTATTCAGAGTCATTCCCCCTACAGTGGGCCAATTCTAAAAATGAGTATCTAAATAGCACCACTTGAGATTGGGGGCTCCTGCCCAGAGCTTGGAACAGTTACTTTTTTGGATGACATTTCTCAGAATCCCAAGTCAACATGGTTAGTAACTTCTCTAAATCCTGTTTCTGCCATGCACAAACACATTCCTTGCAAACAGAAAAGCAGTATGTTAAGGAGAAGGCTAGGCTGCAGCCTTTCTCTTTAACATCTACTTTTCTATGGAATAAACATTGTTTGCATGGAGGAGCATTCCCCCTTTGTAAGCCTCCATTAGAAGTCAGAAGTATATAGGCAGAAACAGGTCACTACATCAAACAGGTGGCTCGTGACAATGAAACTTGGATTATATTAGAATATTTCTGATTTGTAACTCTGTTCAGTGACATAGAGCTTATGCCCATTAGTGTTAATATGCCTACAGGAGAGCCGAAGACATTTTGCTGTCTGAGGCAAAATAACAAAATGTGTATACTGACCCATCTCATTTTAAGGTGCAGCGCACTGAAAGTAGGTCAAATCGTTCTGGTACCTTAGACAGGACACCTCATTCTGCTTAATGGTAAAGCTGGCCTGATATTTGGCATTTTTGTGGTCTTACACCAAGCAATCAAGAAACTATGCTATGGATGTTGCATACAATAGCACTATAAAGCTACAGCTGTATGCACGTATACTTGGGAGTAAGTTCCATTGAACTCATTGGGACTTGCTTTGCGAAGAAAAGCATAGTTTTATGTTGTAAACTTGTTCCACTTCTAAGCAAAGTGACTTTGATCTCAATGATGGCCTTTGGGGTGTCAGCATAACTCTAGACCATAGTTTATCTTAGACTTGGGTCCACATATTCTGTTTTCCTGGTCCTCTCCTGCATTGCAGTTCCACCTCACCCATTCTCTTCTCTATTTGATGGAAGAAATTTTATTCAAGTTAGCAAAGTGTGGTTTGTTCCAAAACATGAAAGGAAAAAGGCGTTGAGATAGGCGAGAGGTCCAACTTTCATTGTTCAGGTGATGTCAAACAAGATCTTGGAAAAGTTATCTTAGTATATTTTTGGATTACATGGCCATGTTGGCTGGAGGATTCTGGGAACTGCAGTAAAAAAAAGGGAATTTTTCCAGTGTCTTTCAAGCTGTGCTTTGGAATTACATCTAAACCACCTCACAGTTATTTTTGGAAACCAGAAGCAGAATGCTTCTTACAAAGGAAATAGTTAGCTGAAAACACTGCTTTTTAAAAAGTTTGTTAATCTGTTTTGTCAGAGTTAATTTAATTTCCATTTTATTCTGTTAGGTGGAAAATTAAAACAAGAGCAATGTAAATGTTAAGCTATGAATTCTATATTTAGGGTAAGAAATGCCTATTCTTTTGCAATTCTTTGTCATACATTCAATCCTCAGAATTTATCCCAATCGAATTAAAACGTGTCCCTTGTGCAGATATCCAATTAGAAAAAATTGAACTGGAAAGACATCAGTGACAGTTCTCTTAGGACTAAGTAATCCTTAGATAATCTGAAGAAAATAATTGTTTCAGACTGTCTGAATTGGCCTCTTCTTGTTTGCTGTTCTTCTTTAGGAGCATGTTATTGGCTTCCACGTGCTTGGTCCAAATGCTGGAGAAATCACCCAGGGCTTTGCAGCAGCCATAAAATGTGGAATAACAAAAGAAGTATTAGACAGTACAATAGGAATTCATCCAGTCTGTGCAGAGGTATGTATGAGACATTGGCTTGCAAGATGTTGTGTTGTTTGTTCTCATTGATTTATTTTCTAGTGTTGTTCTAAAACTGGAGCAGTTTTGTTTTTAAGGTATCTGTACTCTGTGCATTTATTCTGATATTCCAGCCCTGCTAGTTAAAACAGATCCAGCGAGTAGAGGTATATTACGTATTTAGTATATTTCCTTTTCGTTTTCTGCTTGTCTCCAATCTGAGCTCTCAGGTGCACAAATTCAGCTGCTCCTTCAGTGGTTCCTCAAGCTGGTAGCTCTCTTTTTCCTCAGTGGCAGTTCCTATGCCAGTGAGGCACTGGGTCCCCGCTCCAGCTTTAAAGGAGCTATCCAAGGTTCTGAGTCTTATCACCAAAATAGCTTCAGTGCCTTAGATAGATCCTTTGAAGTTTAGACTCAGACCTGAAGCACTTTCTCTACCCTACCGATGTGAAAGCCGACACTGCCCCTTGGATTTTCTTCACAACCAACTAATCAGCTAGGCTGTGAGGAGGGAGGAACACTGTTCCCCTGGCTTATGCTGTTTTCCTACAAGTACCAGCAAAGCAACCGTAATGTTAGTGGCAGTTGTTGCAGAATGGTACACTGTTTTCCCAAATGCTTAGTAAGCAGTGGGTGGAAACTTAAACTTTCTCCAGTTAAATGTAACATCATTAGTCATCACTTGCTGTGTATGAAGGGGAAAGAATGCTCAGTGACATTGCTTCTAATTTTTTTTAGTATTAACAATGCCTGGGCTCCAGTTTCCTGGAGGGATGGTACTCATTACTTCAAAACAGTACTTTTGGGGAGGGAGTTTTAGCTACTGTTGTATTTTCAGTTGACTTAAAAAAAAATCTATCAGCAGTGCACTATTTAATAAATAATAGATAAACATCTACTTTCCAAATAGCAATAGTAACTAATGGCAGTAAACAGCTATCTTTAAAAGTAACACTAATGCATTACCTTTAAAAGTTAAAATGTAAAGTAACATTTCTAAGCTTGAAATATTGTGTGCTCTAGCGTTGTCATTCAGAAGAGTGCAGCAGAGCTTTCTAACAGAAAATTCTAAATATCTTACCAAACTATAAATCCAAAAATTCCATAGTATAGAGTCCTGGCAGTTAAAGTGCATAGGGTGGATACATTCTATGAAAGATAATTCTAATTTCCTTTGAAAAAGATCAAGCAGGCATAAGACACTGAAATGTTTACATGTGTGCTACATTACATAAACATCACCTATGCTTGTTCTTCCACAACTTTTGAAGGCAAAGCTTAGTTATAATTTTTGAGAAATATTTGTGTGAGTGACACTGTAGATCTGAATGAAATCCAAATCTGTATTTTAAAAGGAGAGATTCATTGTTGGTGTCTTTCTTTTGACCCTAGCAATTAGTCTTCCCTTAAATACAGAGCTGAATCCAATCAGATCTAAATTTCTGGGAAGTTTTTTTTTTAAATCCAAGATGGCTTTGTCTGGTTGTAATGCAATAAACAGATCAAAAATTAGAAGACAAAAGTTTTGTGAAAATGACTGCAGTTTCTAGTTTGCATTTTTAAGAAAATAAAAACAGATTGTGGTAGGAATTTTAATATTTAAAATGGATATACAGTCATGATGCTCCTTGATTATGGAGACATTGTGCTCTGTTAAATGTTCAGATTTTTGCTTTCTGTATGAGCTTCAGGCTTATTTGCATGGCTAACATGTGCAGATGCTCTTTTCTGCTCTCAATTTATTCTCCCTCAGAGATGACTTTGATGCCAGCTAATTACTGTAGCTTTGAACCATTTAGACTGAAGTGGATTTGATTTCCTGTAATCCTCCTACCTATACTTATATGTCTGCAAAACAAAGCTAGCGGTTTTCCAATAAACCTTAACTAAAGCAACTTACCACATTTCCTGTAATTTGCTCTTCCATTCGCTCTCTCAGCTTGGAACTGGAAAGCATCCCAAGGGCACAAGTCTTACGCAGCACCTGCAAAGGCCATTTCCAGCCAGCAAAAAGCCTTTGTTGCTCAGACCAGTGAGTCAGTCTGACCAAGAAGCTTTTGTAGCAGAGAGAGACAAACTATGGCTCTCCAGATGTTGTTGGGTTGCAGTTCCCAGCAATTCCTCACCACAGGCTATCCAGCTAGGACTGATGGGAATTGCAGTCCAAAAACATCTGAAGGGTCATACATTGTCTGCCCTTGATTTCTAAGGATTAGTGGCAACACTTGACCGTTTCCAACTGACTGGTATATGGAGGCTATCTGTTTTCTTTGCCATTCCCTCCTAAGCTCAGACTTAGGTGCTGTTGGCATATAGATTAAATCCCAACCTTGAGTCACCGGTTCATATCCCATTGTGATATCATTTTGATATCACAGTATAGTTCTTCTGACCTGTATCTTTTCTTTAAAAGCATATAGAAGAACTGAAGCAGGTAGAGAGAGGTGCAATTGAAATGATACATGAGAAATGGTCACGTTTTTCTTTTTTATAAATAATTGATATTTTGGGGATATTTCTGCCAGGGAAAGACCAACTCTGGCCCAAAACATTTTGTTACTTGAGGCAAAGATGATCTCCCCTCCACTCCATGTGCACACATTAATTGGCTTGGCAACTGGACCTTATTTCAAAATTGGCTATGAGGCATTTTTACCCCATAGGCCATTTTAGGACCAAGAGAAGCATTTATTTAAAACAGGGATTGACTTGCAGGTCACTTCCTGTTGAAAAAAAAAGACCTCTCCTAGAGCTAAAATGACAGTGGAGTGGGCACAATCATGGTGAAAAATTCCCCATGCCCCATAGGGACATTTCAGGAAAAATATTATATTTTTTGCACAGTTGGAGACCCACTTAGCCTCTAAAAATTCCCACCCTCATCTGTACACAGGCTCCCACCTCATCTGTACACAGGCTACCTTCAAAGTAGCAGTTTGGAACATGTAAGCTTCCTTTGGCTAAAGACACAGTTACTGCTCTTACACAGCTGACATTAATTTCAATGGCATCTATTTGAGATGAAGAATCTTCTCCCCCCCACATTTGTCTCAAGTAAATCTTCATTTTCCCGTGGAGCAAATAATCCCTGACCTACATACCAATAGCTGCTTTTAATTCTCTGCACATTTTACAGTGAATTGTCAGATCCACACCTACACACACACCTAACTTCATGGAATGAGCTTTAGTGCATATAGATAAGAGGCACTTAGAGTGGAAAGCAACAATTTTCCCCTTATTTATTTCCCTTTGTTGGGTCAGGAACTCTGAGAAAGAAGACAAGGCAGCAGGATTTCCTTATCATGATAGTGTTTAGTATATGTTTAAGAGTGCTTACAAGTGAGGACTGTGGAGGAAGAGTTGGGTGCAAGAGATTTCTTTCTTTCCTGTTCTTGCCACAACTCCCATGGATTTGGAAATAAGACGTCTTGGACCTACAGGCCTTTTCTAGTCATTTGGAAATGGTCTTCAAATAAAATCATGGGTGTAGTTTCTGCAGGACCCATAACTGAATAGAACCAAGGTAGGCAACTTCTGGGGCTTGGGGAGCATGTTGGCCCCCCATGTGATCTTAGATTGTCTGCAAATAAGCTTCTGCCCATTTTTTGTCCTTGTACTCCTTGAATATTTTTGGTTCACTAAAGAGACTCCCTGACATCCTTAGGGGCTGTGGGGGTATTATTTCCCCATTTTTAGGATCTTCCCAGCTGTCTTAGGCCCAAGGAAGCCTTTTTCTCATCCAGGAAGTAAACTAAAAGTCAACAGAGATAGCCAGTGCATTATAGTGGGGTGACTGTGTGGTAAGCATTTCTGATTTTTTTCTATGTTAAAAAAAATCCTCTCTGACATTATTTTAATGTTGCTCTCTCTTCTCTCTCTCTCTCTCTCTCTCTCCCTCTCCCTCCCCCCCATCCCACTTTCCTTTTCAGATATTCACCACATTGTCTGTGACAAAGCGCTCAGGGGCAAATGTCCTTCAAAGTGGTTGCTGAGGTTAAGCCTACCCGCTGTTGTCTACCTTTGCCAGAGACTGGCTTTCATCACCACTGCTGGCTGGCTCCCAAAAGTCAGTGGGGAAGCATCTTAGGAAGGAAGAAACAGCAACATCATCTATGGCCTTCCACTCTGTTTCCCCACCAATAGGGCAAACAAAGAATGGGAACTAGAAAGTTAACCGGTGATGATTGAATGGCAACTGGCACAACAGTGGGACAAGACCATATCAAGATGGTGCTTGGCAAGGCATTCTTTAAGATGCTTCCATGAAGTCGCAGTCTAAAACCAGTGCTTTCTGGTAGGCAGCGATGGAAAGATTGCTGGCATACCTTGAGACTCACCCCTTTTCTCCTTTTGGAATGAAGATATTCTTCACACTTCATGATATTTTCACTTTCTCAGCTTGTTGTTATGGGACACCTGCAAGGCAGCCGTACCCACGTCCTTTGCAGACTTGAACTGAAGCAAACAACTAAGCCTATGAAGGAGTGCTTGTGTTCCTTTCAGATAGTTCTAAGGAGTGACACTCTTTCATATGTTGTCCTTATTTTACCCAGAATAGTAGAACAGTGGGGCTTCCCAGATTCCAAAAATCAAAGAACAAATACTCCATGCTCACTTACTGTGGCATATTGCTGTGATGTCAGCTACATTGTTGAGTCATTCCCTAAGTGAAATGTCTTTCCCCCTTTCATTATACGAAACCCTGTGTGAATTATTTATATAATGGATTCTAAAATATAGATTATTACATATATATTTTGAAATATTATATAAATGTTTTCCTGAATATGCCCTCTGTTCATACACATTGTCTGTATTGAATGAAAACAAGTAAAACATTTCTTCCAGTTTTTATTTCAGCGTAATTTCTTACAGTTTATGATATCATATTTGTCTCTACATCAGGTTGCCCAGACAGTGCAGGGCTAAGCAGCATGTACCTTTGGAACAATTTGATTTGGCCCTTGGCCTATTGCAAAATCCTGCTATAAGCATTCACTTAAGATCCCGTGGAAGATTGCTCTGTCCTTACTTATGTGTTTTTAACCTCTTGTTAGAAACTTAGGAAACCTGGAAACACAGGAGTTGGAAAGGCCCACAAGGGAAAAAGGAGAAAGAAATGGGGAAATGCCCCTCCTTTCATTCCAACTGCTATTGTTCTAGCCTTAGACTAGCCTTAGAAAGGGAGAAGATCAGCCAGGCATAGCTTCATTGGGCCTTGGCCCGGCAGCTTTTGTGGCCCTCCCACCACATTTCAACTGCCATTGCTCTGGTCTCTGAGAAGGAGAAAAGCAGCCAGACACAACTCTGTCATGCCTTGGCCCCACCTGATGGGCAGAAATCCTCCATTCCAGCTGCCATTGCTCTGCCCTTTGAGGGAGAGAAGAGCAGCCAGCATCTGCTGGACTTAACCCAATCCTCCACTGCCATCTCCTTTTCTATGTGTGTTTGTCTTACTTAGAGTATAAGCCTGAGGACAGTGAACTGTCAACCAATGATTTGGAAGCAGCTCTCGGAGCCTTTTTGGCTGAAGGGTGGGGTATACATTAAATAAATTGAACTAAAAGAATGGAAAAGAAATGAGAGGTGGTCCTACCTACTTTTGACGTTGGTCCTATCCACTGCCAGTGTTCAACCCTTGTAATCAGCTACCATCTGAAGGACTATGTCCCTTGCCAAAGTAAAAATGCTCTTTCACGCTGCTGAAAGAGCTTCCTGCTGTTGTGGCTTAGAGGGATTCAGAGGTATGATCAAAGGCAAAAACAAGTATCTTCCATTCCCACTTCCTTTAAAAAAACAAAACACCTTTGTAGTTGCCCCAGGAAGAGACTGCGCAAACTGTACAGCCTGTGTTGGTTCTCTGTGCATTCACATCAATTGGCTGGGATGAGCTTGGTTTAAAGCAGAGTCAAGACACTTATGGTTCTCCAGATGCTGGGAAACTCCAGCTCTAGGCACCCTATCCAGTACTGAAGTATGATGGAAGTAGTAGTTCATCCACTTCTGGAGAGCGGAAAGTTCCACATCATGAGCTGATTTACTGGCAGCTGAATTGAAGATTAATTTACTGAGGCAAATTTCACATTCACATTTCTCTTTCAGTTCTTTAGTCTTTCTCTATCTATTTTGGAATCCTTAAGGAAGGGGCAGAGCCCTGTGTCCTGATAGCCATGCAGACATTAGGCATCAGGAGATGTAGGATTGACTCCCTGGGTTGTTTTAGCAAAAGCAGAATGGAGGGAAAGCTGTTGCTATCTCAATGACAAGGGGTTTTCAAGAGATAGAGAGAGAGAGCAGTGATCTTTCCAGAAAGTAATGTGTCATTCTACCTCTTGTTCAGTAGTCATCAAAACAAATGTAGATGTCCAGTATGAAGTTGTATACTTAAAAAAAAGGAACAAAAACTATTGAAGCCACAGAGTCTAACTTCAGAGTCCATGCAGCAAGACAACATGCAAAGATACATATTCTTGTCTTAGCTGGATGAAAACTCATGCATGCAGAGGAATTCTTGCGAGTACTAACTCATGGCCCAATCCAATCAGTGGTTCTGCAAAACCCCGGTTAGAAAATAGGCAATAGCGCTAATCAGCTACTCAGGAAAGGGTGGAAGCTAGATTTCGTTTCCCTTGCTTCGTCCCCTTTGTTCTCAAAAGTCTTCTATTTGATACATGACCAAAGATAACACTCAAAAGTAGCTCAACTCGGGTAACTTACTGGAATACAAACAGTATTAGTATGGTAGGTGTTTCTATTCCAAACTCACCAAAGCTTCACAGTCATTGCAACTCACATACACCTCTTTCAGTTTTAGGAAGACAATTCTTACTTCTTCTTTCAAGAGGATTAGCTTATCAGCTGCTCCCATAAAACCTAGATATGTAAATGATTGATTATGTAGAGCAGCTATGAGCCAGTGTGGTGTAGTGGTTTGAGCATTAAACTATGATCCTGGAGACCAGGCGTTGATCCTTTGGTTGGAGGTTCTTTAACCACGGATTCTGCTCTTCCTCCGCTTACATGACTGCTCTGCCATATATTATCATGGACCAAAAAGAGAGCCAGATGCACAAATGTCTTAGTAGCAATCTGTTACCTTCCCTGATCAGGTACGATCTCCTGGGTCAACCTAAGTCAGAAACAACTTGAAGGCACATAACAAAATGGTGCTGTGTACTCTACATTTCAATGAAGTCAAGTCCATCTACTATATAAAAGTCAAATCTTGTCTCTTTGTCTGCATCAGGCAGGCGTAGACCCTATATGATTGACTGTGCAAGGCAAGAAAACCTCTTATGATTGGCTGGCTGCGAAGATTCTATGGCAGGGCTTTCCAAACAGTGTGTTGCAACACATTAGTGTGTTGCCTGAAGTCTGTAGCTGTGTTGCCTCCCCAGGCTGAGAAAGACCTCCGCCACCTGAGCTTCTCCTGCTGCCGCAGCCCAGGATCAGGTAGAGCGACTGACTTTCCCCTTGCTGCCGCCCTCACCAAGGTCTTTCCTCAGTGAGAGCAACAGCAGCAAGCCAGGATCAGGAAGGGAGGCTGCCTTTCCTGCTGCCGCCGACACTTTCACTGACATCTTTCCTCAGTGAGAGCAATGGCAGAGAGCCAAGATCTGGGGGAGAGGCTGCCTTTCCTGCTGTTTAACCCCCCGTTTGCTAGTAAAACTGAATTACTCTGTTGCGAAATGATGCACGTTCAAAAATGTGTCACCAACATGAAAAGTTTGGAAAGCTCTGCTCTATGGAATCCTGGGGTTGGTAGTTCAGGGAGGAGCCTTTATAATTCTCAGCCAGACAGCTCAGGTCGGTTGCTAAGGAGATGAGGCCAAGCAGCAAGACGGAGGCCAGTGTATTCCCTCAGGAACCCAACCTCTGTATATTAATAACTTTGAATACAGATTGGATTGGGGAATATGGGGAAAAGTTACACGTACTGGACAAGACAGATTGTGGAATTAGAAACATAGGATCTCAAATCTGTATTTCAACCACATCTAATTCCTAAGGTAAAGTAAGGTAATTCCTAGGGTATTTCTAACAAGTGTTACCAATGAGAAAATAAAATCGATACGAGTCAAACAGTGTCCCAAGGCTATACTCTTCAGAGCAATGAGTGATACTGATCATGCTCACTAGAGAAATCCAGTAATTGTAGTCCCCACATGTAATTTTTTCAGCACAGGACCCCCAGAAAAGTGGGGAAAAATGCATATATCAACATGTTTGTGTGCCTGTGGGAAGGGCCTGAGACATGGTGGGCAGAGCAGGCACCGAAGGTCCAAACCAGGTCAAGCAAAGGGATGGGTTGGCGTGATGGCCCTATATTGCTCCCCTCTCACCTATCTCCTTATTTGGGTGTGTGGGTAGCACTGAGAGAACGTTTGTGGTGCTGAGAAATCAAGCTGTTAGTTGTCCTCAGTTAGCCAGTCAGCAGCTGGTGGAGGAAGAAGAGGACCATTGCTGCCAAGAGTGAAGGTTCCCCTGGAAAAGAAGCACTTGATAAGGGGGAGCAGAGGTTGAAGAAACTCTTATAATTGAAGCCATGAAAGTGAAACTTGCAAGTGTGGAAGGCCAACTGTAGCCCTAAAGTGGTGAACGCTGAAGTGCAGGAGCTCCACATGAGGTTCTTTACATCTCAATCACCCTTAAAGTGCCCCTATTACTGTTTACATGCACTTTACAACACTCGGGTCCTTGTGAGTTTCCCATAAGGAAGTACCGGTAGGAAAGATGCTTTTAGTGTGATCACGGGGCAGAGGTTAGAAATGTCATCTTTTGTATCCCAAAGCATTTTGCAGACAAATATTTCCAGATTTTACTTTAATCTAGCAGAGCTGTACTTATACAAACAAGAAGAAACTGCAGGGCAAACTTTTTCAACAACTGCATAAAAGTCTGCACCACCTAAAATCCTTTATTCTTCTCTCTTCAAGGAGAACTCATTAATGTTCTCCTCTGCATCATTCAGCCTTTGAAAACTGTAAGTGGCAATGGATGACAATTGTATGCTTTGATCAGAAGTCTGTTTGTAGCCTATTACTGCAAGGGCAGTGTGGATAGAGTTTCAACATTTGTTGCACTAGAAAATTTAAAGCACTATTAATACTTTCATAACAAATGTGTTTTGCATTTAAAAATAACAGGAGTGAAATATTTGGAACTTCCAAATGGTTTTTCTTCAGGGTTTGTTTCTGATTTGCTGCACATGCGTGTTGTGAGCAAAGGCATATCCTCCATAAAGATACCTTACAATGCTTTATTGCCTGCCAGCCCAAAAGCTTGATAGCAAATCAAATGCAATGAATTAAACAGAACCTATATTCATCCCACATTTCGCTCTTGGCTGTATTAGATATTAACATGCATTTTAAAAAAAAGCTCAGTAAGTGTGAGCCACATTTCTCCAAAGGTATTTCATGCCACATTTACAGAGAATCAGCAATTTTAGCAAGCTTCGCAAGTTAATTGGGAACCTTTGTTGTTATCTGCTGAGATCCACATTTTGGAAGATTAATTCTAAGCCACTCATCATGTGCTATTCTGAAGATGACCTTTTAGGGTCACTCAGTTTCCTGTATGTAAAATCTAATCTGTTGCTCCTGAGATATATACACAGTACTTTCCTCCTCCTTTTTTCATCAAAATACTCAATGGCTTTCCATTTTGTGATCTGAACTTTGCAATGAGAACTAGGTATCTCTTTATGATGGAAGCCTCCCTCCAGCCTCTTACGAATAGGTACAGTACTCAATGTGCTTGCCACTTTTTGTGCAGCATATGCTTTGACTAATGTTCAAAGTTGGGACTACTTGTTCCGTGCTGCTACATGATCCACCCATTCCCAGATTTCCAGTCATTGCATGCAGTCTAGATCTTGTAGTTTCATGTTCAGAATTTAAAACCCTACCAAGAAAAAAGGAATAACCTGAGAGGGTTGAAACCAGTTGTGTACTGGAAGCCAGACTTGCAGTGTTGAAGCACTAGGATTTTTTTAATAGCAGAAAGGCTGGAATCTTCTTCTACTCTTCTCAGCACCACAGTTCCCATTGAGCTTAGCCACAATACTCATTGTATAGATAGCCCTTGCCCTTCAATCCCGTTATCTGGTGACTTGCTCTTTCAGTGCTTTCAAATTAAGGACACATTGTCTCAATTCAATGAGTGCTCTGCTCTTTCATCAGTTCTCGCCTATGGAGGGTTGCTTAGGATCACTTGCACATGCTGCATGCAATGTGAGCTGAGAGGGGGGAAAAGATGCCAAGCTAGCCGAGAGACTTTGTAGGCAGTATGTGAGCAGTCAGTCCCAAGCAAGCCTCCACAAGTCCTTCATGCTTCCTATTGTACATAGATGGGTTCTGTTTTTCAATCAATGCTGTTTTCTCACTCTGCTCTGGTCCCTAACCTGTCAGATAAGTGGGGGAAATCTGTTGCTGAGGGGAAAGCACCAAACAGTGTTTGGAGTTATCACTTTTGGGTTGATTAAATAGGCAATAAAGATCCATTAACTTTACAAAGGCCTTGCTTCCCGTGGAGATAAAAACTGCTAAAAGTGTTTTGTTGATGGGGATAACACAGCCACCTGCATTTTTGGGCACTCTTGGCAGGCTTAGCTATGGCAACCATCATGATGAGTGCCTACAATTCTGAAATTTGCCATTATAGTCAAAGGTCTTTGTGTCAGCCGTAAATGGCCTACAACCAAGTCTCATAATCGCAGATGTTGCCCATCTACACGTGTTTTGCCAAGGGAAGGGCCTTCATCCTCAAAATGCTGCTTCCACTCAGAGCAAGCAATGCTGCCTGTAGACAAACAGTTTGACTCAATACAAGAAAGTTTCACAGATCTAGTTTCGGGATGAGAGCCTATATTGTGCTACTCAGGAAACCAGATTAAGTCCAGAGGTATCAGTGGTTTTTCCTAGTACAGTAAGACCAGTGTTTGGTTGTTACTAGTACAAACAACAATTTTCCTGTAATTAGTTCCTGTCCACAATAAATAAGGTGTAGCTAAGCCACATTTTGAGTGTAACTTAACATAAGACATCTCCATTCCTTTTGCAGTGCAATTATAATGCTTTCATTGCATCTGCAATTAAGGGGATTGGCCTCACTAAATGACGGAGGAGGAATATCCCATAATTCAAGTGCTCTGTGGTGAGTGTAAATGGACAGGAGAAGAGTCTGTTGTACCAAAAGCTTGTAGGAGTGACAAAACCCAGAGGTATGCAACCAATTTGCCCAAATTCCAAATATCAGCAAATCAGACTGATTTGGACTAGACTGGATAAAATTGGAATGGCATGATTCAAAACACTTTGGACCAATCCAGAGTTCCAGACATTAAAAATAATCGGGAAAATGCTGGATCTTGTGTTGCCAACATGATCATATAAGGAAAATAGCAAGGTAGTGCAAACCAGGAGGTTAGCATAGAAGCTGGGCTTTGCTCACTGACAGTTTCACTGTTGAGCAAGAACCTCACCAGAACCCTCCAACCACTGTGATTATGGCGAGGGATTATGTGAGGTCATTGACATTATGTGTTTAGTTATCTCCTCCAGTATCGTTTTGATCAGTTGCTAGGTTTAGTTATCTTAGTGGCAGATCATGAAAGAACTGTGGTGAGGAGTAGGCAGTTGTCATCTGAATCTGCCTTTTAAGCGTCCTTTTGGTTTTCAGAATAGCCTAGCTTAATCTTCTGGTTGCATTTCTCAAAAATGTATTAATTAGTCTGTTTATGAGACTCCGTGGGTTTTAGGTAACAAAATTATTCTTACACTCCCATGCTCCAATTCTCGTTCATTGTTAGGTGTTGGATGGAAGGCAGGCAGAGTCAGCACAGGAAAATATCTGTGACCAATTTGAGGTGAGAATTGGATTGCTATCTATTTTCAGTGTAGGCAGCAAAATGTCAGAGTTTTACAATACCAGCCACCCATCAAGCCCCTTAAGAGCCAACACCAAGCAATTTTGGTCAGGATAGAGGTAGAAGAGTCCTAGCAGCTGGGCAGCAGGGGAAGATCTGTAGAGCAATCTTTAGGCAAGCAACTTTGGAAGAGATGGGATGAAGGCAGTGTGTGGCCATGAGAGGAAAATTTCCCCAACTGACAGCACAGTTGACTTTTGGTTTAACTCAGGATACCTTTATAAAACAGGCATTCTGTACTTAAAACACCTTTGGAGGGAAAACATGTCAAAATTGCTCCCACCATCTAGAAAACATGGGAGGGCACCTTGAAGTGTCTTAGTTTTTAAAATGTGGGTGGTGGCCATGGTGAAAATTGGCCTCTCTGAAGCCCCACAGGAGGGTTGCTGTGGCTGTTGCCCACCCCTGATCTCCCTATGTAATATTTGGGTGGGTCCTTGAAGCCAGGTCTGTACTGAACATTCACATTTACAGGAGGAAAAGCTCTCCCACCTGGAAGACCCTTAGTCACAAACAAGACTTACAAAAGAAACAGTACATGGTCACTTTGTTTGAGATTTTTTTGGGTGGGAGGGGAGAGGGGTTTAAAGTCCAGGAGTGTTCCTACTAATAATCAGAGAGAAGCAAAAACCTCAAGGAGAAGAAGTTGAGGGGAGAGCAGTAGTTTGCCATAATTTCTCCTGAATCTTTAATCTTGCTCACTGCCCCAGCAGTGTCATGGACAAAACTGTCCGATCATTGCTGTTGGGAAATATGAGTGACAGCAGTGAATCTTTCAAGCAGAAGAATCAATTGGCAAGGCAGAAGATGGACAACAACCAATCCTATAGCTGCCCTCCTGCCCACCCACAGGATCTAGAGGGGAAAGAGATAACCTTGATCTTCTTTGTAAAACATATAAAGGTAGCTTTCCTTACAACACTTGTACCTCACTCAACACAAGTCTAATGAAGGAGAGAGTGGCAAGATGAATGTGGATGCAAGAGGAGAGTGACTGGAGAAAAGCAAATAAACAGAAAGGCAACGAACATGCAAACTAGCCGTTAGTGAGAGTTAGTATGCAAAGGCTGGTAACTCTTACAAGTGTTGCCAAAGAAAAATTTAGCTGCCAGACAAGATGGGTTTTATACTTTGGTATGGCAATTTCCAACACCCTTAGGAACCACTGTGGACACACAAGGGCTGGAGAGGGGTCAGGGAAAGGCTGATTTTGCTTTTGGAACAGATTGGGAGGAGGAGTCTGCACAATATTCTGTCACAAGGGATCTAGAAACTTTTTTTCCAATTTAAAGCAAATTAGCATGGGGTAAGCATTGGAGCACCATAGTATGGGGGACTTGCAATTGCAAAAACAGCTTTGACACCCACAGGTGGTCCATGGGCTGCCCTTTGCCTACGTCTGCTGTACATAGAAGGGAGGGAAACATCATGCTCTGATATGCTTCAAGCAGCAAAACACCTTGGGTAATCTCTGATTATTTTGCAACATATTGTCAAAATAGGCTGGCATTTGCTTTAAAACATCTCCTGACAGTTTTGTTTAAAGAAATGATTTAAAAAAATTCTTGAACTCCTTTGCTAGCCTCACATATAAGACTACACTTCCTTCTTTTTTTAAAGTCTTTGTTTTGAGTCAGAAGAGCCTTTTCACAGAACAAAGTGACTATTTCAGTTCCCTATTTAAATGAGAGCTATTTTATTAAAGATTCAAACATGTTAATTTGAAAGGTTTGGCTATTTCTCCTTTCCACTATAAGTAATGCATTTGATGGAAGATGTGGGGCCCTGTTGAGACCTGAATATTCTAAGATGCCTTTGAAGGCAACCTGTTTGAAGCTGACATAAGAAAGTTAGTGGAAGAGTGTCACTACATTGCATTTACATTAAAAAGCTAAGGGGAAAAACCCTTACATTACTTACACTTAAAAAATGACATTCATTTTTTACTACATCAATTCCAAATTGGTGTTTAAATTACTGCATAAAATACTTATTGAAATGCTGGTGAAAAATTCTTTTCATTACAGTATTTTACTTCCCCTTTTCTATTTTGAGCTTAGAAGAAAAGGAAACAGCTGCATGAATATGGGAAAGCCCTATTATTTGTCCATTCACCCATTGAAAGGGAATGAGTGAGGTTAAAAAGAAATACACACAACACAGAGAAGAAGACTACAACAAACAAAAATCCTTATCTATAAATATAAATTATAATCTAGAGCCACACTACTCCTTATTCTTTCAACAATACCCAGCCCACACCCCGGTGCATCACCAATACTCAACAAGTATTCATCTTGAGCTCTCAGAAGTCTTTTTAAAAAACAGAGGTGGACTAACAGTTCAAGTCCTCTTCAAATTCCTCATCTCCACTGTTCTTCTGTTATCCACATGTCTTCTTGTTGCTGTCTTTCCTGGTATCCTGTGGCTTCTTCCTATTACAGTCAGCCCTCCACATTTGTAGGTTTCACTTTTGCAGATTTGATTATTCGTGTATTATTTGCTGTCACCTTTGCTGCCTTCCTATGCCATTTTTAATAGGGACTGCAAGCCTCATGAGACTGAGAAACTGTGAATGAGGCTTGTATTAAAAATGGTGTAGGGCAACAGTGGAGGCAGCCGTAAGCCCCACCAGCTACGCATTTCTGCCTTGTGAAGGAACCTTGATGCCTCAAAGGAATCCATGGTGGGTTGAATATGGTGGTCATAGTTTTTTTGTGTGTTAAATATGGTTTAGGAAGGCCTAGAGTTATTCACAGTTTCCCACAGTCATGAGGGTCCTGTGCCCCTAACCCTAGCAAATGTGGAGGGATGACTGTATTTCATCAATCTCCCTATCTCTTAGATTCTCAGCCCTCAGATGCAGCCCATCGCCTTATTGTGTCTTTCTATCCAATCACTCTGTTTTTGTGTTTTTTTCCCTTCTCTGTCTACCCTTTCCACCCCTCTGTGTGCCTCTAGTCTTGTGTGATTACCTCTGCTCTTTCTTCATGTGCCTTACATTTCTATGATTCTATGCATCCCCTTTTAATCTCCCTCTCACATTTTCAGTCAATGCAGGCCACCTTTTTCAGACATAACCTTGGCACCACAAGACAGCTCACTCTGGGCTTCCTCGTCCTTTCCTTCTGGCAAGAAGGGGGCACTGTAGTTCATGAAAATGTTACTTCCCCATCTGATTTACATTGCTAAGGTACGGTACTGGAGGCAGAGCAGGAAGGGTGTAGATGATGATGACAGAGCAAAATCAGGAGACACATGGCCAACATCCAAATATGGTCAGGATGGCAAAAATTATTAATGAGGAAGAACACACAAGCTAGGAGAGACTGCAGTAATTTGCTTCTGCCTGAGCTTACTGGGAACGGTGAGATTCCTTTTCCTTCTCTTCTCTTCCCCTGCTGAGTTGAACTCAGTTTGCAGCAACTGAAGTAAGCTGAAGGGGGACAGTGGGAGAAGGAGAGAGAAACTGGAACACTTTACAAGCAGCAGGATGACCGTGGATTAATTGGGACTTTCTCTGCCAAATTGGGACTGCTGGAGGGTATGCTGCAGAAGTCATGTCCTGGTCTTCATTAGGCTACCCTGCCCAAAGAGTGTTCATCACACAGTAATGTGGCAGCCATAAAAATACAATGGGTGAGTGGAAAACAGTCACATAATTTTTACCTAGGATCAACTTCTCATTGGTGCCTGCGACAAATATGTAAATTATCACTTGGTTTCAGAGATACAAAGAGAATTGAATTGGGGAATGGAGATGTGGAACATAAAATCTGTATGGCTTTTTTAACACTTTGGCAGGGTTTACTTCTGTGTAGACACTTACAGGACTGTACTGTAATGTACATTTTGCCAAATGCTTAGAATATTGTAAAAATAAAAATGAGAATCATGGCACTATTATTTTGTTAGTACAACAGAGACTAACAAGTATTCATTGGCATTCATTAGCTTTCATGGATTTCTTCCCACTTCATCAGATGTAATCTTTTGTGGGCTGCAGTCTACAAAACCGTATGCCAAATAAAACTTATTAGTCTTTTAAGGTGCCACAAGCTTCTTCGCTGTGTTTGTTCTAGCAGACTGATATAGCTACCCAGCTTGAATATTTTAGACGCCATACTATTATTTTGACCATTAACAGAGAGAATAACATTGTTGTTAATGGCCACCAAGTCAACCTTGACTTACAGTGAGAGGCTTCCAGGTCACTCTGTCATCAACAGCCCTGCCCAAGTCTTGCAGACTCAAGACCATGGTTTCTTTGATTGAGTCCACTGACCTCTAATATGTTAATTACCTGCCTTGAACCTTAGCAACAGGCTCAGTTACCAATAGAGTCTAAGTTGTGGTGGTGGTGATGTGCTGTCCAGCTGTCAGGAATCTCTCCCTGTCGAGCCACAGCCAGCAAGGGAGGAGGGAGGTCAGGAATACTTGCAGGGGGAGTCCAAATATACCAAACACTAGGAAAACACAAGCTGAGCCAGGTCAAGGTCCAGTCCAAAGGTTTAGGAGGCAGAGATCCATCCAGAGGGTTTCAGAGAGCAGGAGACATGAAGGTTGTGAGAGCTTGCTAGTAATTTGCTGCAAGTGAACCGGCAGACTTAAATAGCCACTGTGAACAGGTGCTGCTTGTTATTGTTTCCTCAACCTAGTCCATGCAGCCTCCCTCTGAGCAGCCCGTTTCAGCCTTCTTTGTGATTGAGGGCTGATGGGCACAGGTGGCTGCCACTCCTCTGCATCACTGCTGGTTCCCTCTCTGTCCTGAGCTGACTGGGGCAACTCTGTCTCTGTTTGACTTTCCAGTGTGGGGGGGGATGTTTGCAGGTTGACTTGCTCACTCACTGGCCCAGTCAGTTGCTCCTTGATCTTAGAGGCATCATCTATCCCACTCACTGGCTTGATCCCAGGTACAATAAATTGCTCATCAATCACAGCGGCATCATCTATCAAAGTTGTCTCCATCTTATAGCGACCTTAAAGTGAACCTATCATGGGGTTTTCTTGACAAGATTTGCTCAGAGGTGCTATGCTATTGCTTTCCTCTGAAGCTGAGAGAGTGTGACTTTTTCATTGGCTAAGCAGCACCTTAAATCCTTGTCTCCAGGAGTCCAACATTCAAAACCACTAAACCATGCTGGCTCAGAACCTAAATACATCAAGCAAATAAACAAAATAATTGACCTAATAGAAACTTTATGGAGGTCAATGCAATTATAGGTATACATATGTTTAAAGGAGACTTCCCTAACTTGGGTTCATTCACATATGTTAGACTACAAAGTCCATCACCCTTGGACATTGGCCATATTGGCTGGGACTGGTGGATTTTGCAGTCCAAAACAAGAGGTTGTGGATTTAAAGTAACATAATGTGAAACACTCCAAAAGCGTCAATCCCATCTGACTGTGAAAGCTAAGCAGAGTCAGCTCTGGTTAGTACTTGAATGGGGACCACCAATGGCTGTATTTCAAAAGAAGGAACTGGCAAAACCACTTCTGAGTACTTCTTTCTTAAGAAAACCCTATGAAATTAATGGGGTCACCATAAGTCAGCAAGTGACTTGAAGATGTGTGTGTGCGCGTGTGCATGCACACACACACACACACATAAAATATGAAACACTTTCAGGAAGAAAAAAATAGGCTATTAGTATTCAACGTGTAGAAAAAAATAAAAGCGATATTGTTATTCATGAAAAAATCTGCTCCTCGTCTGGTAACTCTTGACAGCTACATATAAAGAATGGATGTTCTGATATGCTAATTATGATTCCAAAGTTGAAATCCAGCTGCCCCTTGTGTTTCAATTTTGACTGTAAGAATTCAGGGTATGTGACACATTGTCAGTCTGTATTTAATTGCTCAGCAGTTTTGTGCTTGGATTGTGTAGTTTTCACTCAACAAAAAATGTGCTTTGCAAATGTGACTAACAAGTGGTGTTTAGTGTTCTGATATCTATTGTTTAGGCACCCCCCTCAGGTATTGATGCAAGTGATGAGAAATATATGTGTGTGTGTGTGTGTACACACATACATACATACATATTAAAAAAGGTAATTCATTTTATTATGTTGAATATTTGCCTTGTATTAGGGGAAGGACTGGTAGTAAGCCAAGGACACCAGCCAAGTACACCATGAACCAAACCACTTTCCATAAATTCTTTCACTCCAGGGTTTTAAAAGACAAGGATTTAAAATAATTAGCCATTATAAAGGGCACATGGGACATACCAGGAGAAAAACCCTGTTCTTGGTATTATAATATTTGGCACATTTTTTTTCCAATCTAAGCACCGCTGGTGGTATTTGTTCATTTGGGGATAAGTAGAGTCAGGAAGCATGAGTGGGTCTATGCAGTGGGAAGACATATGAGCAGTCACACTGAATACGACTAAAAATCTATATAAAATAGTGGTTGTATTTCTCACAGTGGCCAGCCCAGATGCTTCTGGAAAGGAAGTAATCTAGCTACCTCTCCTGTTATTCTACAACAATTGACAAGCTGGAACATGTCCAGAGGAGAGTGACCAAAATATTGAAGGGTCTGGAAACCATGTCCTTTAAGGAGTGGCTTAGGGAGATAGGTATGTTTAGCCTGGAGAAGAGAAGGTTACGAGGTGACATGATAGCCATATTTAAATATTTGAAGGGATGTCATGTTGAAGATGGAGCAAGCTTATTTTCTGATGCTCTGTAGACTAGGACACAGAGCAATGGATTCAAACTACAGGAAAAGAGATTTCACCACCGTCTTCCTGATAGTAAGAGGTATATGACAGTGGAATATACTGCCTTGGAGTGTGGTGGAGTCACTGTATTTGGAGGTTTTTAAACAGAGGCTGGATGTCCATTTGCTGGGAGTGCTTTGAGAGTGTGTTCCTGATTGGCAGGGGTTTGGACTGGATGGCCGCTGTGGTCTCTGCTAACTCTATGATTCAAAGACATTTTGCTATGGAGCCATCATAGCTAATAGCTGTTAGTTAATCTATCCTCTATTAATTTATCTAATAATGGAAGTCATCTAGGCTTGTACCCATCACAATGCCAAGTGGCTGCAATTTCATAGGTCTATACCAGATGATGACAAGCAGGGGTGTATCAACAAGGGAGGGGGGGAATGAGGGCATTGATCCTCCAAACCAGGGTCAAACTTTGCTTTCCCAAAAGAAATCTTCCTTCAGTTGCTAAATTTCTAGCACTGAAGGGAGTGAGACCAAAATCTTACACACCAGGGCTCTTCTATTTGTTGTGCTTGCTTTCTCTTAGCTGCCTCTTTGCTTTGGATACTTAAACTGTATTTCTAAATGCTCAGCTGAAGTTTTCAGTGACTACAATGCTAGTAATGCTGGAAGAGAATTTTAACTGGAGTCAGAATTCTTGGGAAGGGGGCCAATGCAAAACCTCTGCAAAAAGGAAACTGGGGAGGGGAGTGGGAAGGGATGCAATCTGTTATTTTGACGCTGGAGCCAGTCACCTACTGTACCCTGTTATCCATACACTGAGATGACCCACATATATCAGAGGGACTACAGATTTGGGATTCTAGCAATCTATATTAGGAGGAAAGGGAGCTGTTTCATTATTGCCAAGAAAACCTTTACAGTCTAGTACAAATCATAAATTGTTGGTAACAATTTATCTTCTGTTCTACGGGTAGGCATGACAGTGTAATCTGAGTCAGGACTGAACAGACTTAGGCTCAAATTAGAGGACACATTTAGCTTATTTGCAGAGCTGCCTCCCCGAAATGGCAGAAGTATCGCCCCAAGTGACCGAAACCAACTGTTTGTCATAGCACATGGTAGTTCTCAATTGCACAGTTTGTGTTTTGCATGCTTTGTTTTGTGATTGGTCTTTGGGAGGTATACAGAGGCTACAGTTGCAAGTCTGATTGCCAAGCCATGTGTTTTTAAGGAAATAATTTGGGCCAGGGCAGATGGATTAATCCTAGGGAATATATAATCCCCTTAATATATAATTTGACACTTGCTACAGCTGTTGGAATATCAGAGGTCAACAGGTCAATTGATATGCTTGAAGGACACCTACTAGAGTGAAATCCAAATTCAAATGAGTCACATTTTGAAAGGGCAGGCT